>JAODAL010013980.1:0-89153 GCA_025379985.1 Phyllomedusa bahiana
AGTGTTTTATAAATATATATCTGTTTTATCCCAACGGAAAACAGTTATAACAGTCCAGTATTTACCTGTGTGTTACATTTGTGTATATACTGTCCTGTGTGTATATTAAAGTATATATTTTATATACACACTACACCACTATATAATAATATATATATATATATATATATATAATATATATATATATATATATATATATATATATATACCTACACACACACAAGTGTACTTCACACGGGGGACAGTATATACTCAAATATAACATCCAGATAAGTATTATACATGAAATATTACTGTACATGTGTGTGGTGTGTGTTTATATATATAGGGGGTGTGTATATAAATATATATATACTGTAATATATACACAGGAACCAGTATAAAACACATGTCCAGTATTTACCTGTGTGTTACATTTGTGTATATACTGTCCCATATGTAGGGTATATTACTAAATTATATGCACCTCTGTGACACAGTCCAGTATATGAGCATAGACATGTGAGGTGGGGCATAGCGCTCCACCCCGCCTCAGGACATACCTTATGCAGGGTCACTGGGTCTTAGAAGCTCCTGGGCTGTTTAGGCAGCTCTCGAAGACTTAAAGGAAAACCAGAAACTCGTTCGGGTTTTTCCATAGTGATGGGGCCGACGATCTGTGCAGGAGCCGTCAGAAGCAGGCAGGGAACCTTGCTGTCGGTGCTGTGCTCGGGGGAGGGCCTGTACAGGGAGCACAAAAGAGGGGGGCTGCTTCACTGCTCCCTGAGAGTGCTTAGGCTCTGGAGGTGGGCGGAGCTTCTCACTGCAGCGAGCAGAGAGAGTTAGGAGACTATTCATTCGGGGCAGAAGGCTTTACATCCGGGGCTTCTTCCCTGAATGATGCTGCCTAGCGAAGCCCCTGACTGTACGTTGTAAAATCAAGCAAGAACTAAATCCAAAAACAATGGCATAATTGCAATTTTTCTTTTTTGCCATTTTGTAGCGGGGACTGCTGGGCACGTTGGTGAGGGATGGGTCGGGGATGGTAGGGGTGGGTCAATGGGGTTGGAGGGAGTGGTGTTAGCAGGGGTAGGGTTGACAGGGGAGCCCAGATGCTTCAGCTGTATGGGGCCCTGAAATTTCTGATGCTGGCCCTGCTCAGTGATATATATTTTTTATACGGGATCCAAAAGTGTGGTGAGCTACACTCTTGTATCCCACACAGAAAGCGTGTGTGTTTGACAAATAGAGCATAAATCATCCAAATAGGGCGATGTATGCTCTTCTACTGTCTATGGGCTGTCCCCAGCTACATCGCAGTATTTGTCAGGGTATCTTTTTTCATGGTACCCCTATGGTTACCTCTGATGTAGAGACTAACAACATGTAAACTAAGTTTTATATCTATTTTTAAACCAATATTTTTTGGGTGAACCAGAGGTTTTGCGTTTGTATATTTTTCATTGATTTGCTTTTTAACTTTTCTTTAGTCCTAATATTGAACTCGACTATGCAAATCCACTCATTCGCTTTTTAATTTTTAAACAATCTTTAAAATGTTTTCATTATTTTTTAGTGTATTTGACAAGAAAAAATTTATTTAAAAGGTGTTTTTCAACTTAATTTAGTTTAAATAAAGGGTGATTTAAACAAAGACAATTAGAGATGCTAAAAGTGAAAATTTTCAAAAAAGTGTTGTGATTTTGTCAATTTGTGCAATTAAAAATCAGCAACAATTTTAAAGTGCAATTTGGGTTTGAGTTGGATAAAATTTAGGATTTTCCTAACCTTTTAACCCAGAAATTTTGCCAAAAATTTTTCCCAAGGAATTTTATAACAACATGATTTACATTCTTTTAAGGAGGAGGTTTGAATTTCAATATTGGGTGTTTTTTGTAAATTTTTTTTAAAACCCCAACTTTCTCCTTATAAAGGCATTTCAGCTGAGGACCCAAAATTTTTTGGGGGGAATGAGGGAAAATATAAGAACAAGAAATCCCCCGGTTGGCCTTTCCGCTATGTCTCCTTTTTCCTGAAGTTTTTTCGTTTCACTGGAAAATCCTGAAAAGTTTTGCAATGAAACCCCAGAGATTTTTCCCCAGAGACAGCTGGAAATGAAGTCTTAAAGCTCCCAAAATTGGATTAATTGTTCCCTCTTTCTTTGGGGCCTGCGCTTTTTTAAATTTATTTTATACAAAAATTTTTGTGAAGTTTCTGCAGTTTCCCAAAATTTGCTTGGAACATGAGGGGGGGAAATTTTTTAAACCAAACCCTTTTCTGACTCCAATTTCTAATCCCCAATTTTTTTTTTCCCCCAAATCTTTTAAAAACCCAAACAACCCCCAATTTGGTAAACACCCCCAAATTACCCCCCATCCTCCCCTTTTTGCCCATCTAACCCCTGGGCCCGAACCGCCACGGGCGGAGGTGGGAGGTATAAAATTTGAGGACTGCAGCCAAAAGGGTACGGTGGTTGTAACTATTTGTATTTGACTGCCGTTGGCCATTTGATGTCCCCCGGGTTTGTAGTTTGCTTGTGGATTGGCCCCGGGGGGTGGTAAAATTAAAGTGACAAAACCTAGAAAACTTTGATCCAGCCCGGTCCGTTTCGACTTTTTTTTGCTGTGACTTCCAGTAGTTGGATTGTCACTTTTTGTAGTCCGAACCCCTTTGCCCGGTATGGTTCTGACATTAGGGGGGAACCTTACAGTTTAAGGGTTTAAATTGGGTTGAGTGGTAGGGAGTCCCCGGGTTATTTGGGGACAAATTTTTTTATTGCTAAAATATTCAGGGGGGCCCCGGGTTAGAAAAAATCCATAGGGATATTCTGAAAAATATAATATACATATATTTTTGGCAAAGAACGGGAAGATACGGTCCCCACATTTTGGCAACAAAGGGGGGGATATTGTTGGTTAAGAAAGGAACTTTTTTTTTTTTTGATGAACCCTTGTTTTGGTGGCCCGGGTCTGGGCACAGACCGTTGGCCACGGCGGGTGTAGTCTTTGTGGGTTTTGGGACTCCCCAAGTATAGAACACCAAAATTTTTAAAGTTGTTTTCAAAAAAGCATAATTGCCTAAAGGGGCAGAGACTGTCAGGAAATTGTATTTGAAAAAAAGGGGAAATTGTATGTCAAAAAAAAGGGGAAAAAGTATGTGAAAAATGATTCCGAATGTATAAGTTGGTGGTTTGCCAAAAAAGGGGGAAGATTCAGCCTTTAAGAGGTAGGGAGAATCAAAAGGGCAGTTATTGAAAAAGGTGGTTGGAGATGGCCGGGCTACCCCCGAGTGGCCAAAATTTGCAAAAAAAAGGGGTTTTTGGAATTTGAAAGTGTTGGAGGGAAGGAAAAGGGAAGGGAAAAAAATGTTGGATAAAATTTTTCTTTTTTTGTTAGGAAAAGAAAAAACGCTTGGGGGGGTTTTAATTTTCAAGTACATCACTTGTTATCTTTCACACTGAAATTCTGGCGGTGTAAAAACCCTTGGCTTCGATTAAAAGCCTCTGTTAGGGGGGTTAGCTGGCGGGGAAAATCTTCCCTGGGCTCTAAGGTGTAATGAGAATTGTAGGGCTCAGTAAAAAGAAAGTCCCAGTGGTAGGTTTGTCGAAGAGAAAGGAAGGTGAAATATAAATATATATGGATTGAGAGAAAAAAAAATAATTAGCTCTGTGAATGATTTAAATCATAAGATAAGCTAGCTTTTGAGACAGCACTGAAAGAAACAATGATGTCTTCCCAAAGTCCCCCCCTAAACCCCAAGAAACTAGGGGGGGAGGGGAAGCCCCGAGTGCGGTGGTCTCCCCGGGGCGTTTGGTCAAGGGGGGTTTGGGGGAATAGGGAGGGGGCCTCGTGCTCGTACCCCCCTCCTGGGACCCAGTACAATCGGAAAGGTGGACCCCAAAAGTCGTTGCATTTAAAGACCAGCAAGGTGGTCAGTACTGTTCTCTTTATGGGACATCCCCACTCCCCCGGGGTGGGAGCCATAGTTAACCCCAAAACCCCTCAATTTTTCACACCAGGGGGGTTGGCACGATTTAATGGAAAAAGCTGGTTCTGAGGCTAACCAACGGGTGAGAATTATCTGAAGGAGAAAGGCCCCAAGTGGATGGGGATTTGCTTTTCCCTGACGGGTGCAGGAGTTTCCCTTGCACGTTTTTGGTCCATGTGTGGGAGGGTCTATTAGTGGTAAAGTATTGAAAAGGAAAACAACTCACTTACATCTGTTTACTAATGCTTTGGTTTTGGGGTTAAATAAAATAATGACAAAATCAATGACAAGCCGGTCCATTCCCCCCACTTACTCCTCCGGTTTTAACTTTATGTTTCCTCAAAATTATGCAATTTTATCACTGAAGGCCATACCCCTGAGGTCCAGATCTCCTCTGATGTCCCTTAGCGTATTGGGGTGAGGGTTCGCATTCAAAGTCGCCCCCTCACCGTGCCAATTATGCTGGCCCTTCCCCTGACTTGTTGATCCGTTTCCTGTACCCGACACCTGCCTGTGAATTTACTTGAACGGACCCTTCTGCAGCTCATGATGGCCAAAAACAGGATACTCCCAAAAGGCAGGGAAATTGACCTGTTTGCCCGGCTTGAAGATGGGATCGTCCGCGTCCCCTTTAAGGTTTTATCTGCAGTTAAAAATGCCCCAAATGGCCCCATGACAAAGATTCCCCCCTACCATTCTACAACAGCTCCACAGGATTAGGTCTCGGTCCTGCGATGTTGGACACTGCAGCCCTTTTTCTGTGTCATTTGTCTCAAGGAAAAAGGGCCTAAAATTCAGACCCAGATTTACAAAACTTGGGGGCCAAATATCCTTTTTCATACCATGAAACACGCCTCGGGAGCCCTCACTCAAGACCATGGGGAAACAACCCCCTTGGGATCTATTAAGCACGTCTGGACCCTTTGCTGGGGACAGCCCCCAACTTTTAAAGGGGTTTGTACACCCCGCACAGTTTTTTACGATAAGCCCGCAGACACGTCTGGGACATGGTATTTAAAATTTCGGGCCCCCCCATGACCTTGCTGCAGTCCTACAGCAACCTTGCCGAAGCTTACTCACAGCGCCATTACGCTTACAAGTGCTTTTTTTTACTGTGCCCTCCCCCACCCCACCTTCTTCCCCACTAAAACGGGGGGGAAGAAACAAAGGGGACTATACCCAGAAGATAAATGACCACCATGATTGTTTGAAAGCCTTACAAGATCAGACGCTCCCCCATTCACGTGGGGGACCGAGGAGATCCCCCCATGCAGACTTGATCTCGGGATGATGGATAAAGATATGTACTGAAACGGGCCCTTTTTCATCAGGATTTGCAAAAACCACAGAAGTAAAACCCTCATGGCGAAGCACTGCCCCCGCACTTTTCACTCAAATTGTAACTAAAAGTTGGAAGAACCCTGCAAAGGGGCTGAAGGAAAGAGGCCCAAATAAGGGATATTAAAGGTATGCCTAGGGCATAGCACATGACTTTGGACCACTGGAAAACAGGATTCTCACAGCAGGGGGGGAACCCCCAACATGCAGTACGATCAAGCCGGGGGCCGCCTTGAACTGCCCACAAAGGTAGCCTTTTTTAAAAGGTTTAAAGGGCCCGGCAAAGTGAAAGACAGACAGACCCGGGGAAAACCCCAGACAGCGGACCAAGCCGCAAAAGCGCAGTTTGGTGTAGTGTCATCCAAGTTGGACCCTGACCCATTATGGAAACCCCAGAGCCCAGAAAAAGGGGAATTATTAAAAAACAGGAACGATAACCCCACTCTGAGGGGGCCCGGCGGGGCCCCCCCCAAAAAGAATATCAGCAAAAACAACATTGGCAATGCAAAAAGAGAAGCAACAGGGAAGAAAGATGGGCAACTTCAAAGAGGTTTTTGGAAGTGCAAAGGCCTTGTTTTTTACCTAGAGACTGTACCCTGCCATGCAGCCTGGGCCCATGGAGTACTCATGTGGAAAGAATCGGGGCCTCAATGTGCAGAAGTTGTACCATGTCCAGAATCAGTTCCATGATTGCACCCAAAATAAAGCATGTACTTCTGCCCACCTAAACCCCTTCCCTACTGCTCAAGTTCCCAGCAGCACTTGGCGAAGCCAGAATTCCCTTTTCCAAAGGGGTTCAATTGGACCACACCGACGTAAGAGCGGGAAGAATGGGAAAAGTTTTTGGGTTGCAATAAAAGTTTAGGGTGGGAGAAACCTACCCATGCCAACATGACCCCCCAAATAAAAGGCAAAGAAGTTGATTACTGAAATAGTTGTCGATTTGGAGTCCCCAGGTGTCGAGTCGGGGCCCGGGGGCCCATTCTTTCTCGGGGTTTTTCCAGAAACTATGGAACATGTTGGGGGTAGATTTGGGGCCCCCAACCCGTACCCCTCCCCCAAAAACTTTGCGAAGGTAGAGAGAATGGGTGGGACCCCCAAGAATAAGTTGTCAAAAAAGACTGCTGAGCCCCCTGCCCTGGCCCGACCTTCTCCCAATGTTTTATACCACGTTTTGGCACACCCCCCAAGCAAAAAATGGCCCAACCCCCCTTTTAAACTGTTTGGAACCTCCTTCTTTTGTTTGAGGTCAGGGGGGGAAGAGTTAGGGGGGGGGAAAAATGCAGGGCTTACAATTTTTGGTTGAAAAGTCTAAAGAGTTTCTAATTTGCTGCTGAAAACCTGCTTGTCTTCCAGAATCCAAGGGGGAAAGGACATGTTTAACCAGGAGACCCAGTGTACATAAAGGGCATATAAGGGGGGAATTTCCCCGGAGCCCAGATTTGAAGGGCCCCTTCACGTTATCCCGATTTCCCCCATGAGTGAAATTGGAGGAAACCCCCGTGGATATGCTTTCATTGTAAAAGGGGACCCAGTGACAAAATGATGTATATACCTTTTATTTGTTTTACCCATAGCTAATGTATAGTGATTTTTTTGGGATTAACCAAGTGTGCAAACCTTTTTATTTTATGCTTTTTGATATATTCCCCAATAATCCCTCTAGTAAGTTTCAAAACCCCCAAAATGGACCCCCTGGGGAGGTGTGGGAGCATTTGGGAATACATTGTCTCTCTCCAATATACAGACGGAAGGCTCATTGGGGGGCTTCCCCCCCCGGATTTTGCCAGGTTACTGACCAGGGGAATCGGGGGAAAACTCAAAAGGGACCTCCCGGATGTCTTCTGGTTGTTGGGGATTGGGAAACTGAGAATGGGTTGCCCGCTACCCGGAAGGGCAGTGTACTTTAAACAAACTTTCCCAAGCCCTTCAAGCTTACCCATGGAATCCAGCCCCCCCCTAGATACCCCCCAAAACAGGAAGAAACGAGGGGAGCCCCCCTTTTTCCCCGGGGGGAAGACCCTAGTGTGTATTAGATTCTATTGGAGTCCCACGGGGGGGTCCCCGATCAGTTCAAGGCGCAAACCCCAAATTTTGCAGGCTTTGTTCCCCTTTTTCCCCAAGTTTCAAAAATTTAATAAGAATGTAGACTGGATTGATTACATTTATTATAATCAGAAAAGGGTTTGTTAATTTCAGTGAGATGGGTTTTAAGGAGGGGAAAAAAGTTACCCCAAAAGGATGCCTTACAGAACCGTTACCCGACTGGTGTGGCTGGAAAAAAAGGAGTTTGTGGTATGATAGGTGAAAAAATGCTGACTATTACCTGACAACACAGGAGTGAATGGGGGAAAAAACATATCGCCTGGGTAAGGATAAGGAGTCGTCCAAGGGGAACTTAAGGGAACTCAGGAGTAGACCCTTTTTTTGGGCTTTCCTGGTGACTGTTGGACTGGAGGCGGAAAGGGTGGTTACAGCAGGGGGGCATGGGTTTACTAATTTTAATTTGTGGTGTATGTTGTACTGTGCTGCTGCATTCCTTCTCAAAAATTATTGGGCCCGGATGCTGGGGGGGCCAACCCCGGAAATTTCCCTTTGAAAGAAAGGACCTTGATGAGCGTGATGAAAGAAAACCCCCCAGCATCCCCTCGTACCAAGACCCCCATAAGTTAACCAAGAGTCAATTCTCTGATTTGAAGGGACATTTAGGGGGGAAAACCTACCTGTTGTTAGGTCACTGGGAAATTGCGTGTTGAATTTCCCCCCCCCTTAAGGGGGTTTCCCCACAAATTCTTCTGAAGAAATCCACACCTTTACCCCCAGTGTGGCAGTTTCCAAAGCTTTCCCTTTCAATTTTTAGTTTTTAGGAAGGGGCAAAAGGGACAGGGAGAAAATCTTGTCTTTAGGGGGGATTTGTGAAGGTAGAGAGGTTTTTGAATCAAATTTGTGTTTATGTATATTTTAAAATCCCAAGCTTTTTTTCTTTTTAAGGCATTTCAACTGAGCGACTCCCTTTTGGGGAATGATGCGCAAATATAAGAAGCTAAAATGGTCAGGATGTGACCTCCCGCTTTGTCTCCTTTTTCCCGAAGTTTTTGTTTCAGGAAAATCCGAAATTTTGGCTAATGCAATCCCAGAGATTTTTCCCCAGAGACAGCGTGGGGCCAAAGAACGTACTTTTAAAAATTTCCCAAATATGGCTACATCCGTTCCTCTCTTCTCTAATGCCCTGCGAATCTTGGGTTTGTAGTTTATACAAAAATGGTGTGAAGTTTCTGTCAGTTCGAATTGCTTGGAACCTGAATTAAAAACTGACCCGAACCTGTGTCTGACCCCAATTTCAATCGGCCATACTTGTTCCCCCAATCTGATTTGGGAATACCCGGGGGGAAAAGGGTGAACCCCAATGTTGGTAAACGACCCCCAACAAACTCTATGTTGGAAAAGGTACTTACTTGCATTGCACTGTTACTTGCAATGTCACAATATTGGTGGTGTGCAGCCTAAATTTCCATGTAGCCCTAGCCTTATTTGTACTTTATCCAAATTAGATTGGCAGTAAAAGATGCAAAAAAAAGTGTGATTTGTATATTCCCAAATCTCACGGACCCAACTGTGGCCTTAATTTTACTTCTTGTTTCAAAGTTTTTTTGCAACGAATGGTTTGAAGAACCATTTTTTTGACAACCTTTTTTTAAAGGCTGTAGCTGTCAAGCACAGCCTGATCAGATAAAAACTAGGATCCCACTGTGTCGACAGTTGAAGCGATGTTTTCACCATGCTGTTTCACAAACTTCAGCCTGCTTTAGGCTCCCACTTCCTGGCTGACGGGGAGCAGGTTAATCAGTGCCCGGGTAATCAGCTCTGTTTCCTGCTACATAGAGAGACGTTAGTGATGTAGGGGACTAAACAGCAGTACACAGGGCTACAGAGATCTAAAGGGTTAACATTTGTCAATAATAGAGAAAAAAAGTTTGTGTTGGTAAAAACAGGGGGAAAAGGTCACCACCCAAACAAAGAATCTAGAGCAGGGAGAGGCATAATTTTGGGGGATGTTTGTTAACAAAAAAGGATAAGAACTGTTGAATTTGAAGGGAACCCAAAATACAAAAGCAATTATTTGGAAATGCTCTTTTTTCCCTTTTTCCTCCCATGTTTAAAGTAACATTGATGGAAAAATCCACAAAAAGGGGAAAATTTGTTTGGTTTAGCAAAAAGCAATCCCATTTTCTGTCAATTTTTCAACAATAAATTTCAAGAGCAGTTTTTAAAAAAAACCATAGCGATACTTTCCCCCACCAATAACACAAGTAACCAATACATCCTGTTTTATGTAGTCCCTTTATGCCATCACAGTTTTGCAAAAAAAAATGCCTTAAATGGACCTAAACCATGCCCCAAAAACAGGAAAAAATTCCCGGGAAAACCGACCGGTATTTGTCCTCTGCAGTGGGGACGCAGCTTATTTATATTGGGCTGATTCCAACTTTCCTGAAGAGCCTTTGACAAATGAGCTTTGCAGGATGGAGCTTTCAGATTGAGATCCAGACTTTTTTGACCATGTCTGTTTTTTTGATATACCTTTCCGAAGAAAAATTTTAAACCTTTGGCCACAAAGAAAGCATTGATCCTGAAAAGACCTTCATCACCCCAAACCTAGTTTACCTCGCCATCTTCAACAAATGTGTGAAATTAATCTCTGAGGAATTTAATGTAATCTCTCGTGGTGCTTTACCCATGTTCGTTCGGTTTGTTTAAAGAATAAAAATCCCTTTCTTTTAGAGGGGGATTTCATATTATTCTGTTACCCACGGGTGTTTCAAACCCCAAAGGGCCCCCGGGCCACATCCGGGGCCCGGGGTTTGTGTTTTCCCCCCCGCGATCCCCTGACTCCGCACGGGTGTTTTTCACAGCGACAGAGTCAGTCAGCTGCTGTACAGGGAGAAGGAGGGGGGATCGTTTCCCCCCCCAACCCCTTTTCCCTTTTTATATACAACGCTCGGGGAGCGCTGTACATACGGGTTTTCAGGGGGCTGACGCGCCGCTTTTCTCACGCCCCCTGTGAGCGGGGGGTTCCGACCCAGGAGTCTCTGGAAGCGTGAGGCGAAACGGCGTGACTCAGCTGCTTACACCCCTACCCCCCGGACCGGGCCCCCGCTGCCGGAAAGGAGGTAAGAAGCAGTTTTTTAATTTTATAATCATTATGGGGCCTATATGTGTCATCTGCCTGGCTAATGGCGGGATCTAAGGGGAATATAAATGGATACTAGTGGAGATATGGAGTATCTACATGGCTACTGGGGGGCTATGGGGCATCTACATGGCTACTAGGGGCGCTATGGGGTCTCTACATGGCTACTAGGGGTGCTATGGGGCATCTACATGGCTACTGGGGGTGCTATGGGGCATCTACATGGCTACTGGGGGGCCTATGTGGCATATACAAAGCTACTGGGGGAAGATATGGGGAATCTGCATGGCTACTGGGGGACTATGTGGCATCTACATGGCTACTGGGGGACTATATGGGGCATCTACATGGCTACTGGGGGACTATGGGGCAT
Source organism: Phyllomedusa bahiana (assembly GCA_025379985.1). Classification (NCBI taxonomy): domain Eukaryota; kingdom Metazoa; phylum Chordata; class Amphibia; order Anura; family Hylidae; genus Phyllomedusa; species Phyllomedusa bahiana. Next base: position 10,869 of record JAODAL010013980.1, read on the forward strand.
CTGCCTGGCTACAAGGGGGACTATATGAGGCAACAACGTGGCTACTGCGGGACTATGGGGCATCTACATGGCTACTGGGGGACTATATGAGGCATCTACATGGCTACTGGGGGACTATGGGGCATCTACATGGCTACTGGGGGACTATGGGGCATCTGCCTGGCTACTGGGGGACTATATGGGGCATCTGCCTGGCTACTGGGGGACTATATGGGGCATCTACATGGCTACTTGGGGACTATATGGGGCATCTCCCTGGCTACAGGGGGGCTACTTGGGGCATCTCCCTTGCTACAGGGGGCTATGTGGGGCAACTTACTGGCTACCGGGGGACTATGTGGGGCATCTCCCTTTCTATATGGGGCATATTACCTGGCTGCAGAGGGTATATTACCTGGCTGCAGGAGGCATATTACTACCTGGCTACAGGGGGAAAAAATATCTACCTACATGGGCAGGCTTTATACCCACGTATCTACCTACAAGTAGTTCTAAAATTATGTCGGCCCTTTAAGGTACGCCGTGAGGCTGATGTGGCCCCCGGTGAAAACGAGTTTGACTCCCCTGTGTTACACATTTATCCAGCTTGATAGCCTAAAACTGGGTGCTGTTGCTGAAACTGCAGCAGTAATTTTCTTTTGTGGTGCTTCAGCCAACATACAACCCCATTTCATAAAGTATGGGAGTATGGGAAATGTAACTTGTGTTTTGACCAGACATCTGTCTATGGTTCATTAGAACTGCATCTGACAAAAGTCCCAGCTTCATCTCCTTGGCCAATGCCCAATTACTATTCACTGATTATCTCTTTTGTCCAATTATCCAAACGCCATGATGTTTTTCTTTTATAGCCTTTCCATTTTGTATCAAATTTTAGACAAAGCTTTGTGGGAACAACCAAAATCTTTTCCACACTCAGAGCTGGATTTCTTTCTTGAAGGAGTTTTATACTGCATTATCTATATTGACAGGGCCATGTTTTCTTTCCATTAGCCAAATCTGACAGCTTGGTAAGGTCTGCAAGTTGTTTCCCTTGTATTTGCAGACTAAATTTGCATTTTTTAGGCTTGTGTTGGTACTGGTTCAGAAAAACAAATTACAAGATGATTCCATAATTTTTTTCCTTCAACTCTAAAGAGTTTCCATAAAATTTCCACTACTTGATCTGGAAAACATATGCCACTAACTAAAAAATGTTTGAAGTATGTTTTCAAAAGCCAGATTGTTCAGCTATTAAACACTTTGGGCCTCATTCATTTCTGAAAATTGTCTAACTGTAAGGGTATGTTCACACAGCTGATTTTGATGCGGTTTTCAAAGCAGTTTTTGGAGCGCCTCCGCTCCTAAAACAGCATCAAAACCTCGCCTGAAACATGCTTCTTTAGAAAAGGTTTTAGACATGATCGTCGGTGCGTTTTTGGACAAGGTTTTGGGTGAGGTTTTTAACACTGTTTTCACCCATACAAATGAATAGCCAGGTAAAAAAAACACGCTGAAAAACACTCAAAAAACGCGTTGAGAAACGCACCTAAAAACACGCTTCAAGAATTGACATGACACTTCTTTTTCAGTGCCCAAAATAGCCTCCAAAGAAGCATGTAAAAACCTTGTCGTGTGTGAGCTAGGTGTTTTACATAGGAATCAAATAAATGAACTGGGGGCATTTTGGATGCTGCTTTAGGAGCGGATACGCTTCGAAAACAGCGTCAAAATCAGCTGTGTGAAGATACCCTAAGGCAATGTTCACACAGCTTATTCTGGGACGTATTTCAGCCCGTAATTCACGTCGTACTACGCGAATTACGGGCTGAAATACGTCCCAGTCATTACGGTAATCCACAGTTCTCATAGAGAACTATGGATTACGTCTCCTCACCCCGCTCGGACAATACGGTGAACGGGAAGAGAAGTAACATGTCAATTATTTACGGCGTATACGTGCCGAGAATAATGAATGTCTATGGGGCTGGCGGGGAGAGGAGACGTAATCCATAGTTCTCTATGAGAACTGTGGATTACCGTAATGAATGGGCCCGTTTTTCAGCCCGTAATTTGCGCACTTCGGCGCGTGATTACGGACCAAAATACGGCCCATTTTAAGCCGTGTGAACATGGCCTTAAACAGTTTTCATAACTGAATAGAGCCCAATCTAACATTAATACTCTTTGTTGCCCATAGCAACCAATTAGAGCTCAGCTGGAGAAATGCAAGCTAAGCTATGGTAACAAAGACCGTTTTACACTTAGTTTTCATAAATAAGGCCATTTATGTCATATCTGTGTCTGTATTTGATACAAATACAGAAGGATTTTTGACCGTTCACTACATATGGAGATTCTATTTTTTTTTTTTTTCATTAAAATAAAAAGCTAAAGTGGCTTGCAGTTCTTTGGCATTATTGCTGCTGACTTTGAAGTTCAGCTACTCCTAGGAAGATTGAATTGTTTTTCCAAATCTTCTCCATTTGGAGGTAATAGTATGATATACTGAAGTCCCAGAGCCTTGGAATTGTTGTTGGTTTCAATCGAGATGAGTATATTTTGACATGTTTTTTTACTACCAACTTTTTACATTACATTACATTACGTATGGAATTATCCATGTTGGTAGCAGAGTGGTTGTGTGGGGTAATGATAACACAACAAAACATCAACACTCTAGAACTGCTAAGAGACAGTTAAAGAGAACATACAAAATATTTCAAAAAGAATTTCTGCTACTTGTAGAATACATGAAAATTTTAGGTTCTTAGCGCACATTTTTGATCAAAATTGTAAGAGCCCATCCACCAGCGACAGATGGGAACCTACTGTAACATTTTACCTCACTTGGGGTGATATGTATGAAACTTGGCACCTCGACAATTCTTCGCGTTTTTTTTCCCGTTTAAAATGTGCTTGAATATATGAAACTGGTGACTGTGCGCTCATAACTGGCATCTAAGGTTTGAGGCACCTCACATTTGTGTTTGTCGCTCTGTGGAACTTTGGTGCATTACTAAACGTGTATTTGACATACAGTAGCCAGCACACCACATGTCTTGCTGAGACTTGTGGTGCAACACACAAGATCACTACCACTGTTTCTATTCACTGACATGCTATTCTAACACCTTATATTTTATTTCTAGCCTGCTATGATGTGTTTGTAATCACTGATAAAACTAACTCTGTAAATACATGATTGAAAATGGGATTCATGTTAGGTTATGTTTAGTTGCTGTTTTAGTTTACTTAATTTATATTTAATTTTAAATTAATTTTAGATTATACAAATTTTAAATACATTTTTGATGAAATTTATATAATATAATTTTATATCGTTTGATAATGATCATAATTTACTTTTTATTATTTTACTGGTATAAGTTGACAAATAAGCGAACTTTTTTGCCCTAATGGCAAATCTAGTTCCATTACGACAACTCAGTCTCAGGCAGACCACATTGAAATAGGTCTGCCTGTTCGAGCAGTAATGTACCTAGTTTTGCTGAGCCACATTGATAAATGTGTCTAACAGTACGAGTGGGGTGTGACACGTCCCCAGAACGCCCCCACATCTTTGGCACATTACAAAGTGTCGGGCCAGGCGCACAATGCGCCAAACATGTTCCTTCGACATGCCATACATGGTGAAATTAGGCAGACTAATCCCTTTTCCCACATTTAACGCCAGAACAATAAACGGACGCCTTCATACATGTAGCCCTTGGTGTCTGTTCAGACCTCCATATTTTCATTGAAAAAAGGTCCCAGCTACATTCTGCTCTGATTAAAAACAGTCTGTGTGGATGGGAGGAGTACACAACCAATATGGAGACTAAACAATTTTAAAGAAGTTTGTGTAGGTGAACTGTATGAACAGAGACCACTGGAAAATCACTACAGAGAAGATAAGGTATGTGCTGAAGGTTCAAATATAACAGGTATAAAGTAACATAGAAGAATATTAACAGTCATGTTCAAGAAAATAAAAATTTACCTTCAAAGAATTGCTGTAACGCCTCATTTTCTCCTAACACATCCAGACGGTCCATGTCAATTTCCTTGGGGTTTATTTGAAGGCGGCAATACTGAGAAAAGTATTTAGAAATCCCAGGCGGCTCTATTAGGCCATACTTTCTAGTAAGAAGTCATTATGCATGGTCATGGCTTTTTGTAGTATAGCAGAAAACACTGCTTAAATCCACTTTGTTTACATAATTCGTCAGCTCTGGACAGTCATTTTCGCAAATTACAGCAGAATATCCCGAATATTAGTCAAAAAAGGTTTTTAATTCAGCAGCAGATTACACCATGACCATCCCTTCCTGCTCCTGAAGACCTTTGCTCTACGAGCAGAGCACATGCGTAGACACTAGAGTAATAACCATTAGTTGTTATCTAACATTTGTCCTTCCATGCAGCAAAAATATTTTTACAATGTGTGCAGTCAAGGATCATGATACACCTCCCTGAATAATATATGAATGACAGCAACAGAATGATGTTAAAAAAACATAAGTAAGGACACTACCTCCGTAAAATTCTAGCAGTAACATCAACTCTAAACTGGTAATCCAAAATATGATGTAATCTGGTCACCGGGCATGAACCTAAGGGGAGCCTCCAGCAGTCAGAGGCTCTTTTTATTTCCTTACCTGTATCCGCATAGCAGACGTGGGTGTGTTATATACAGAGATCAATGTACATACTTTTGATTGTTTGGGTTTTGTTTTCCAGTGAGGCTCCATGTTTGATACAAAGTAATATACTCTACATTAACACTTTTTTTTTTTTTTAGAAAAATTCTCAGAATTTCCATATGTATAGGTATGGCATCGATCTTATTTCTGATACACAAACCATTTTTATTTTTTTTTAAACATGTACAAGAAAAATTATAATCTTTATGATGGAAGACAACTCTTTAACCTGTAAAGGGTGATAACTATTCACATCATTAGGTTTTTCCCCCCGACATGTAGTGTATATTTCAGAGAAACCACCATAGGCGTCTATTGTCAGATATAGACAGTTATCGTAAGTGCTTCTTAAGGCAGTGGGTACGCTGTCCAGAGTGGAAGCCTTACCAATATCCAAACAGCAGAATAGGAACCGCACTCCCATCAGCAGGTTGCTATTAACTGTATTTATCACCAACATCAAGCCAATATACACTGTAGTAAGAAGTTCAAATATCAAGATCAAAGGACACAATGTTTTGGGTAAAAAGAAAACCCTTCTTCCAATGGATTCCAAATAAAAAGGCATGGGAATACAACAAAAGCAGTGACCAGATTGGAGCGATGTTTATGTGTAGTAGAGGCATAGTAGCAGTGATGTCAGAGTGGTAGAGGTATTGTCAAATAGAGGCTAGAAGACTGTCTTTTTGGCCTCTGTGTCTGGTATATGTTAGTATTTTGCAAAAAATGAAGCATGCAATAGTGCGCTATTCCACATCTTGGAATCCTTTAAAATACAGATATGACATTAGCCTATGGATGAGGAATATGACTTTATGACATTACAGTGATGTCACTGTCCAATTATGGACACTACCACTGGAGCTTCTTTAAGGCAGAGATGCATGACCCTCCTTCCTCTCCTCAACATGAGCTTCCTCCAGAGTAATGGTACTGCTTTCAGTAATCTAACACATAATTCGCAGCAGGGGCGTTGCTAGGGTCTTAAAACATTCGGGGCACGGGCCCTTTGTTAGCGGTGAGTGTAAGGAACAGCCGCTGTCCGCTACGCATAGAGTGGGCTCAGCGTGTGAGCCCGCTTTATACATCTTTCATGCCATTTAGATGTTCAGGGACATCCATATGCATGAAGGGGATAATTAAACCCCGCCGCTAGCTTCCAGCAGCAGAGACTCTGCTCTTGACTCCCTTACTGATGGTCTCCGACCACATACCCCATCCTCCCAGCCCACGGCCTACAGCATTGTCCCACTCCTAACTCCTGCTGGATTCAAAATATAGGTTGCACCCTTATTTTCTTCCCAAATTTGGGGCACAAAAGTGCCTCTTATAGTCTGAACAATACGGTATATGTGGTGATGTAGTTTAACTCCTAAATGACACAGCTGTTTTCCATTTTTTTTCTTTTTTCATCTATAACTCTTTTTTTTCATTTATGTTGATAGAGCCGTGTAAAGGCTTTTTTGTGCAGGATGAGCAGACATTTTTACTGGTACCATTTTGGGCAATATATGTTTTTTGATCACCTTGTATTCCAAATTTTATGAGGCAAAGTGTATAGAAAATCCTGGTAGTGTTTTTTAATTTTTTTTTACAGCACTTACTGTGGGGCATAAACACGATTACAGCAATACCCAATATATATAGTGGTGTGTATATAAATATATATATATATACTGTAATATACACATAGGAACAGTATATACACATGTCCAGTATTTACCTGTGTGTTACATTTGTGTATATACTGTCGCTATGTGTATGTATATACTAAATACTGCACTCTGTGACACAGGTCCAGTATATGAGCATAGACATGTGAGGTGGGGGCATAGCGCTCCATCCTGCCTCAGGACATACCTTATGCAGGGTCACTGGGGTCTTAGAAGCTCCTGGGCTGTGTAGGCAGCTCTGGAAGACTGAGGAAACCAGAAACTCGTTCTGGTTTCCATAGTGATGGGGGCCGACGATCTGCTGCAGGAGCCGTCAGAAGCAGGCAGGGAACCTTGCTGTAGGTGCTGTAGCTCCGGGGGAGGGCTGAGCAGGGAGCACAGAAGAAGAGGAGGGGCTGCTCTCACTGAGTGCTGAGGCTCTGGTGGTGGGCGGAGCTTCTCACTGCAACGAGCAGACAGAGTTAGGAGACTATTCATTCGGGGCAGAAGGCTTTACATCCAGGGCTTCTGCCCCGAATGATACTGCCTAGCGACGCCCCTGATTCGCAGATATGGCCAGTGTAAGCCTTTGCCTGGTGTTAAGTACCAGTGAAGGTGTATCATACGTATTAGTTCAGCATGATTGGCGCATCTGGAGTGCTTAGTGGATATATTAACTGCTTATAACCAATTTTCTATCAAAAAAACCTTGGGATAATTCTTATTCCCATTTCACATTTCAACACATACTCTGTTTTTTTTTTTTTTAACGTTATTTTTATTAGCGTTTTCAAAACATTATGCACAAACAAACAATACCCCCAACGTGGGGGAAAAACAGACATATCAGGACAGGGTGAGGGAATGGGAGGGGGGAAATGTAGGGAAAAGAGCGGATGCAAAGAAAGTCAAATACATATATATATATATACCATCTGTAAATATGCGAATGTAAACAGAGGAATGGTGGAACTAGCGGAAAACGGCATGTCAGGCTGATTACAGGACAAAGCAGCAGAGTTCGAACATGTTCAGAACACAACAACAAATCAATGCCAGAACCAAATGGAAAGGCAAACGATGAGATAATACAGTTCCCTTTCATAAAGTACAACCTACTCAAATATGGTGTCTAAGACATCCTAGAGGTGAAGAAGTAAGAGAGGAGAAAGAGGGGGAAAGGAAAAGAAAAAAAAAAGGGGGGGGGGGGAAATACCCAGGGGTGCGCGGGTCCCCCCACAGAAGGAGGCAAAAGGGATAATGATCACAAGTCGATGTCAGTATCCACTCAGCAGGGTACATACTCTGGTTTTGTAATAGGGTCATCTTTGCTCCTTGTATAGTATGCTGTAGTGGGGCCTCTATCAAAGCCTTTCTTAAAAAAATTATGGAAAGATAAATATTTCAAAAGAGGATTAGGCCATGTCCAAGATTGAACAATGAGTAATGAGTCACACTTGTAAAAAGAAAAAAAAAAACCATGGTTGTTGGGAGCATTGAATTGTTCCCTAATGTCCTCAAATTATCCCGATATTAATCTCCTATAGCTTTTATTTCTTTAAATATCCATTATTTCAAGGGTATGTCTATGTTGGCGCTATGTAACGCTGTTAAGGGGCATTTTAGCTTATCAACATGTACTCAACATTCAGGTACAACATATTTTTGCCAGGCTGAGGCTAGGTGGTTAAGGGACTGTAACTTTAAGTCTGGTGATTTATTACCATATAGGACAGCTATAAGATATTCTTTAAATGTCCCTTTTATGACCGATCTCTCCTAATCATTTCTGCAGCTCAGTGACCAATAGCAGCTGACCTACGATGGGAGGGTTCCAACTGGTCACGCCCACCTGAGGAAGGAGGTCCGCCTCCGAAATGTTGCAGTCTGGCGTGTGAGGACTCCCACAGTTAAGCGCTTGTCTTGTGAGATATATCATTACTGCTGCATAATGGATTGGTAAATGTTGTGACATTTTTCTACTATTTGGATACAGCACTATTACTTTGATATAATGATGGTTTAAAAAGGTTTGCAACATTGTTGTATGAAGACAAAAGTTTATTAAATTGAAGAGAATTTGTTATAATTAAAGTGTATGAAGATTGTCTGCAGCCTATATGTGAATTTTGTCAATAGCAGCTTTCTCCTTTTGGTACTACTTTTCTTAGTTAGTCCTTTGGTTTATTTGTGGTAAAACATAGGTGAATAAGAAAAATGTAGCTGTCAGCTACCGATCAGAAAATAATGGCGCCACAAGATTTTAGCCTATGGCAACTGGCACTTGCATGTGTAATATTTGTAAAGCAGGTTCATGTTTAACATGTTTTCCCCATTCACATTTTATATGCTAATAAAACCAGCATATGCCACGTTAGATCAGACATATATACTGTAGTACAGTTTTTTTTTTTTTTTAAAGCGGTTAAAATGTTAGATACATTTATTATGTAATATTTCATGTCTTAGTAACCATGCACCAAGATAGAACTACACCACTCCTTATGCCACCCTTACCAACAGCAAACAGTCACTCAAATGACTTTTTATCTTCTACATGAGCCTTTTCATTTGCACTTTTAAAAAACATTTTAACATCTTTGGATGCCTTCACACGGTGCGTTTATTTTGCAGAAGTGCACAGTAATTAATGCTGTTCATTTCTGCAAAAAACATATCCAAAAACGCACGGTATGAAAGCACCCTCTTTCTTGATAGCAGATTTCTATGGAAATCTGGTAATTGGTTCCAAGGCCCAAAAATGTTACCCAATATAAGATGAAATAAAGATTAAAAAAAACATTACACAGATTAATTCAAATAAAGCGCATCCTTACATATGAGAATCAGAAATAGTTGCTGGAAGCTGAAAATCACTTTCTATGTTGAGAATAGGAGCTTCTTTGGGTCATGTGCTTTAAACACAATGTATTGGAAAAGAAGAATATGGGGCACTCGCCTGGTGCCCAAAAAAGCCGCTCCTTTTGGCACATGTAAAGAGCAGGACATGTAGTACCACACTATACTGTGGAGAGCTAATATTGGACCGCCAGTCACTGCATGCACTTCACTAATATTACTATTATTATTTATTTTAGAGCGCCCTTGGTTCCAGGGCGCTGTACATTCGGGTTTCGTATATAACATAGTTCAAACAAGTACAAACGTGACAAATTAATAACTAACAACTGATACAGAAGGAGAGAGGTCCCTGCCCGTGAGGGCTTACAATCCACAAGGAAGGTGGGAAGAGACAGAAGGTGAGGGGCGGATACAGATGATTTACAAGTACAATGTTCATAATATTTGGCTGGTTCATTGGTTGGTTGTGACATTATGTTTTGAAATCACACACAACACACACAAGATCCCAGGAAAGACCATTGTATGTTGAAAATATTGTACCAGGCCATTGTAACTTGAGGACTTGGGCAAAGAAACCTGGTGTGATTCTTGTGTAGTGAGACAGTGAAGGAGGCATGTACACGATTTGTCCGGCATATGAGGTACAGAATGAACCAATTCTCTGCTGTGAGTTGAGTCATTACATGAGTAGATAAAAAGCAAAATGTGAGACAAATTATATGCAGGCTAGTATATAGCAGAGTTTATTTCGCTATATTAGGCTGTTACCTACCTTTAGCCTGATGTTTAGATGACAATTCCCAGAATATAAATCACTTGCGCAAGCTCTGTGCAGATATTACTACACAAGGGAATGTTGGATGCTTTCTTCATTGCAGAGAAAAGCCATCCTCCTGTTATTTGTCCTGTGCCGTGGGGATGAGCCCTTAATGTACACACCTTCTCATTCCAGGAGTTTTCTTGACTATAAAAAAATTGTAGATTCACACTGAAGGCATCAAAACTATGAATTAACACATGTGGAATTATATACTTAAAGTGTGAAACAACTGAAAATATGTCTTATATTCTAGGTTCTTCAAAGTAGCCACCTTTTGCTTTGATTACTGCTTTGCACACTCTTGGCATTCTCTTTATGAGCTTCAAGAGGTAGTCACCTGAAATGCTTCCAACAGTCTTGAAGGAGTTCCCAGAGATGCTTAGCACTTGTTGGCCCTTTTGTCCTCACTCTGCGGGCCCCACCCCAAACCCCTCTCGACTGGGTTCAGGTCTGGTGACTGTGGAGGCCAGTCATCTGGCGTAGCACCCCATCACTCTCCTTCTTGGGGCAAATGTCCTTACACAGTCTGGAGGTGAGTTTTGGGGTCATTGTCCTGTTGGAAAATAAATGATGGTCCAACTAAACACAAACCGATGTATAGCATGCCGCTGCAAGATGCTGTGGTAACCATGCTGGTTCAGTATTCCTTCAATTTGAATAAATCCCAACAGTGTCTCCAGCAAAGCACCCCCACACCATCACACCTCCTCCTCCATGCTTTACGGCGGGAACCAGGCATGTAGAGTCCATTCGTTAACCTTTTCTGCGTCACACAAAGACACGGTGGTTGGAAACAAAGATCTCAAATTTGGACTCATCAGACCAAAGCACAGATTTCCACTGGTCTAATGTCCATTCCTTGTGTTCTTTAGCCCAAACAAGTCTCTTTTGCTTGTTGCCTGTCCTTAGCAGTGGTTTCCTAGCAGCTATTTTACCATGAAGGCTGCTGCACACAGTCTCCTCTTAACAGTTGTTGTAGAGATGTGTCTGCTGCTAGAACTGTGTGTGGCATTGACCTGGTCTCTAATCTGAGCTGCTGTTAACCTGCGATTTCTGAGGATGGTGACTAGGGTGAACTTATCGTGCGCAGCAGAGGTGACTCTTGGTCTTCCTTTCCTGGGGCGGTCCTCATGTGAGCCAGTTTCTTTGTAGCGCTTGATGGTTTTTGCCACTGCACTTGGGGACACTTTCAAAGTTTCCCCAATTTTTTGGACTGACTGACCCTTATTTCTTAAAGTAATGATGGACACTCGTTTTTCTTTACTTAGAATTTTTTATTATGGCAAGAAAAAGCAGCTAACAGTCCATTCAGTAGGACTATCAGCTGTGTATCCATCTGACTTCTGAACACCACAACTGATTATCCCAACCCCATTTATAAGGCAAGAAATCCCACTTATTAAACCTGACAGGGCACACCTGTGAAGTGAAAACCATTTCAGGCGACTACCTCTTGAAGCTCATCAAGAGAATGCCAAGAGTGTGCAAAGCAGTAATCAAAGCAAAATGTGGCTACTTTGAAGAACCTAGAATATAAGACATATTTTCAGTTGTTTCACACCTTTTTGTCAAGTACATAATTCCACATGTGTTAATTCATAGTTTTGATGCCTTCAGTGTGAATCTACAATTTTTTAGTCATGAAAATACAGAAAACTCCTGGAATGAGGTGTGTCCAAACTTTTGCTCTGTACTGTAGATCTGGACTTTAATTAATAAGTGACAAATTAGTTGCTAAAACATCTGGGAGAAATTCATCAGGAAGCAGAAAATCATGTTTCGCAAACAACCTCATTCAAATCCAGTGAACCAATTTCAGTCACAGAAACTTTCCCAACAAATCTGCCACATATGAATATACTGTTAGACAGTCACCATCTCCCTGCAAGACAAGTAATGCACTGTTTTTACAAAGTTCTCTAAATTTTATGCAAATTGTAAAATTAAATTGAAATATGGACATTGCCATTGAAGAGTATCTGGCATCACTTGTTGCAGTGTCACTTGCTTGCTCATCATTTAACAAAGCAAGCAATTTTTTTTTTAGTACTAAATGAGGACTTTTGTTGGCACCTAGATTAGTGTGAATCAAAGGTTCCCAAACCTATTTCAGACAAAAAAAAAAAAAAACACCTATTCATCAGCTCCCAGGACACCTACCTTCTTCCATTCAGTTAAGGCGATTTAGAGATATAAAATAGTAGAATCTCCTGCCTCCGGAACAGCACACAGGCCCAGTAGCCAATTACTGGGCCATTGTGCTGTTCAGGAGCCAGACGCATTGGGTACTATAGATGTTGTCCAATCACTTCTCTTCACAGAGCAGGAGCTGCCTACCCACCACCCCTAACAGCAGGAGCCACCCACCACCTCTAACAGAGCAGGAAGGGATGACTCAAATGGAACATCACCTTCTGCTCTGTAAACATTGAAAAGAAAATAAAGGACACAATTTTTAATAAAAGTAATTTTAATAAATACTCAAAATATAATAAGCAAAGATTAAAATTAGTCATACAACCCATTTAACACTATGTTACACAACAGACAAAACATGTAGAAATTGTTTTTTTAAAATGTTCGTTCTTTATGCTGTTTTCTTATTTTTATTCAACACCCCCAATTGCTGAAATAAAAGCTGTGCCTAGAGATTATGTAGTTATAGTTGCCACATTTAAGTCAGAGGCAGAAATATTCCTGCATTTGAGCTTTAAGCAAATATAGCTCCACTGCAGAATACAAAGGTGTTCTTCCAAAATTGAAGCTCCACTATTAGAAAATTATAGGTTTACTGATGAATGTGAAGTTCAATAGAACAGACCTTAGAAAAAAATTTGGACTAATCCCCTAGCACGGATATCCAGAAAAAAAAAAATATATGAAGCAGTTTTTGTTAACATTATAACAGTATAGTTAATAGTTAACAGTATAGACAATACAGGTCCAAGTAACTGGGTTTTATTAGTTTTTTTCATATTTACTTACGGCAATAAGCAACAGGCAGCTTTTTGAATTTAAACTTGGGGGATTTTTATAATTAGTAAAATATACCAGGGGTCAAACATACCAGAACCATAGGTACGTTCACAGTGGTACTCCAAATGTAGATTTCCAGGAAATTTGGAATACGACAGAACAACAAAAATGGCTCTATGTTACTATAGTAAACTATTTGGTGTGTGTTATAATGCGAATTGAAGTCTAAAGTTGTTTCTGAAAACTAAGTTGATACAAAGTCTATACTTGTTTGATGTTTTGCAAATATATTAAAAGACACTTTGAGAGCACCTGAAGTAGCTGCTTCTTGGATTTTGTGATAGTCCAGACTAACAGTGTTATTATAGTAAAACTATGCCAATTCTCTGACATTACTTAGTGAACTACAGCTAGTGGCTGAAGTTTCATGTCACAGCCTCCCTACTCTGCCCACCCCATGCACATAATTCCATTAGGCCATGTTCACACGGTTTATTTGGGCACGTATTTCATCCCGTAATTTGCGGCGTACTGCGCGAATTACGGGCTGAAATACGTTCCAGTCATTACAGTAATTCACAGTTCTCATAGAGAACTATGGATTACTTCTCCTCTCCCCGCTCGGAGAATCCGCTCTGGGGGGGAGAGAAGTGACATGTCATTTACTAGCGGCGTATACGCGCCGCTAGTAATGATAGTCTATGGGCCGGCCCCGCAGCTCCCGCCCCCATCCACACAGCGTAATTGTGTGGGCGTAATTACGCCCCGCAATTAAGCCGTGTAAACATAGCCTTAGAGTTTTCTTCCTTCCAGATACCCTTCTTACTTATACTACATTTGACGAGTAAAGAGCTCACTGCATTACCGGTAATATGTGCAAATTATGCAAAGAGCGTGAAGAGAAGGAATCAATGAGGTACAACTTTAGACAAAATCTGCAGATTGAGGTCAGAGATGGGGTTTTTTTTTTTTTTCAAACCAAGTCTCTTGTACAGGACCAGTAGGGTACAGAGGAATTTAAAGGCAACATGTGGAAAAAAAAAAAAAAAAACACCAGTGAAAAAAATAGGGTGGAATTATGTGGCATCTTCCCACCTTTTATTGCTCCAAACTAGAAAACTATGCAGCCAGTTGTTACCAGAAGGCCTGTGCGTTAATAAGAAAATATAAAATGCACTTCAAAACAAAGCATTTTTTCTTCAAGGCATCACAAAAAAGCAACATGCTCTAGGTATGGCAGTTTCTGGCTATTTTGGGGGGGTTTTCTCCCATTAAACTCCACCGGCTTTTCTTGGCTGTAAAAGGGAAACAGTTACTTTATGCTATCCAAATGACAGGCAGTGTGAAATGACTGCAGGTTAACAAGTCCCAACCATGTGGGTACAGGAAGAAGCCACCACAAGAGGGAGATAGGAGTTTGTTGTGAAGCTCTCTCCCTAATGGCAAAGATGGCATTACACTAGCATTCAATTAAAATTAGTGAAAAAATAAATCCTGAAGAAAGTATAAACATTAAGGCAATGCTCACACGGCTTATTTTGGGACGGATTTCAGCCCGTTTTTCGCGCCATACTGCGCGAATTAGGGGTGAAATCCGTCCCAGTCATTATGGTTATCCACAGTTCTCATAGAGAGCTATGGATTCCGTCTCCTCTCCCTGCTCGCCGTATAAGTATTAGTGACATGTCAATAATCACGGCGGTATACGCGCCGTGGATAATGCATGTGTATGGGGCTGGCAAGCTTCCGGGCCCTCCGCCCCGGAGCACACGCCGTAATTGCGGGCGAAATCCGTTCCGCAATTACGACGTGAATAAGCCGTGTGAACATAGCCTAAGGCTGTGTCTACACAGCAATGTTAAAATGCCGTCTAAAATCCGAGAGCATTTTAACATCGCTGGACCGTGGCTTTTGCCGCAGATTTGCGATTAAAAACTTATTTTTTCACACATTGACTGTACAGGAATCTGATGGAATATCCAACAGGTTGGAAAATCTGTCAGATTTTAAAACTTACAGTAAAAAATCTGTGCTGTGTAGGCAGAACCTTAGCCTCCAATATGTGCGAGTCATTTTGTCATCTCGGAGGGATATGAGGAATTGTATGAGAAGGGGAGAAAAAATATATATACTATACAATGTGTCCGTGTCAGATGCTTTGTGTCAGTAAAACTCCACAGAGCCCAAGTCTAAATATTACTTATCAGTTACTCATGTTTAACTAAATATAATTTAGGTCTTATCTACAATGAGAGACATAAGAGCCATTAATGCAGAATTGTGAAGAAACTAGAATGCTTTTTAATGCAGATATGGTGTTTACACAGGCAGGGAAAGAAGCTCTCTCAAACTCATTCTCAGACAGGAAGAGCTAGACAAGGCTGCTTGCACACAGCCATGCCTAATCTTACACTTGGTAAGGAAACTATGGTCTGTTAGCAAGGAACCACTTATCGCCATTCTAGAATCATATTCTTTCACTTCAGAAGGTGGGTCAATTTTGAGGTTGCAATTTCTCACAAACTAAAGTTTTATTTTTCCCTTTCTGTTGGATAATGAAAAATTTGTGTAAACAAAATTTTACTGGGTGTTAAATTTCCCCTTTTTTAGGTTTAAAAAGCCCCTAAAAACTTTGTCTTGTGTCAGCAGGGCAGAAATAAGCAAGCTGTCCGATGACAGCCAGAAACCCGGGGTTTTAAGGCTTGGAAATTTTGAAACTCAGGGAAATGAGCTGTTTAACCCCTTAGATGCCCAAAGGGGGAAATTTGGGGATTTACAACATTAAGTGGTTTTTAGAGAGAGGGGGGCTTCCTCTGTCACCTCATTTGCACCCCTTGAGATGTGTTCCCAGGGTAGCTAGGGGCTTAATGAAGGCCCTAAGGTCTGTTTAATTGCATTTTAAGACCCATTATGGGGCTGAACATTAATAATAAAAGTTTGATAGAAAAACAAAAATGGAAGAAAAAATTGGGTTTTTGTACTTACCATAAAATCATTTTCCCCATGGATTTTACTTTGGGGGAACAGAACTGACCCTTTGGGATAGGCTTTAGTAGGAGGGGGGTGCACTAAGCAAAAAAAAGTGAAAGCTCTGCCCTGCATCCGATATTTCAGCTGCAGATACTGAGTAATTGTTTGTTTAAAAAAACAGGGAAGGGGTTTATGGTATAAGCTAACAGAAGGAAACCACAAAGTCCTATCAAAATACTGCGGATGGGTGAGAAATGAGCAATGGAACCCACACAATGAATACGACCAGTGGATGCTAAATCACCAAAAGGATAGACTGGGTGGGCATTGTGTACAAAAATCCAAATTTCTTGTCATTATTATTGGGGGACACAGAATTGATGTTGGGATGTCCAAAAGCAGTACCCAAGGGAGGGGACAAGAAAGCCTAGGATGATTGGTAACTAAGGCATGTGCCTGTATATCTCAGAAAGCAGACCCCAGGAAGAAAAGGCACACCCTGTGTAACAAAAGAAGGCAAGCGTAGATGACAAAGCAGCATGTCAAACACACCTGCAGAACTAAGGCTCGATGGCACAATGGCCAAGGAAGCATTACGGGGAATAATGGGGAAAAAAAAAACAAGTGAAGAAAGGGGGAGATCCGCTTCCTGTGCATGGTGTAAAGGATGTCATCCGGGATAAAGACAAACCCATCCTGGAGAAAAGGAGAGGTGTAACCCCAATTTATAGAGAGCTGTTCCTAGCTGGAGACGATGAGGCTGCCCAGTATAGACACAATAACGACAAGACTGTTAGCCCCAAGACCCGGATGCAACCAGAAGTTGTCAACCAAAGGAGATGGGGGAAAACTAAGTTTTCCAGGGACGGGCTAGTCTTCCTGGAGTCGTTCACTGTGACATGGGTCCGTGGAAGAGAACATGGCGGATCACGTACAGCAAGCCAAGAAGGAAGACACAGACAAGTACACAAGGTCCCTACCTCAATCCAACTTAAAATTCCAAGTGTGGAGGTGGGGGAAGAGGCAAGAACTGGGAAGAAAAAAAAAACAAAACCTTTTTCTTTACTTCCCAGCAAGCTGGGGCAGGGTACGAAATTCTGTTTTTCCCCTCTCCACAGAAATCTTTAATAAAGGCAAAAGATTTGCTTGATCTGAACAGAAACCAGAGCACGGATGGCATAAGCCAGAATGTGAAGTACTACCCAACACAGACCCGAAAACCTCCATTGAAGAAAGATAATGCTGACCATCAGACCTGTATGAAGGAGAGGGCAATGGAAAGAGCTGAGGTCTCACTCTCAGCCCACAGAAGTACCTTGGCCAACTCTGTTAAGGGTAAAGCGGTACGGTAAGTCTAAAGTCATAAGGGGGAGGGTGACCACCAAACAAATGTGGGACTACCCCGGAATAGGAGTCCCCTAAAACAAAGGGTAACAGGGAAACAAAGAATGGTACAATACTGGAGAGAGCTTTCACAGATTGCTCCACTACCTGAGCAGAGCAAGAATAATAAAGTAGGGAATGCAGACGAGGTGGGAGGGACCCATGGGAGATTCCCAAGAATTTGGAATGGGGGAATGCTATCCAAAAGCCACATGACCAGGATAACTTGCACTGGAGTGCTGCCCTGACAACTGCCACTGCCTATGAGGACCACATCACAACCCTCAAGATTTAGGGAGGGATGGGAAGAACACAGACAATGATTCTCTAGGAAAAGAATACTGCATACTGTTCTGCTTTGTAAAACCAGGCAAAGAGTCCTTTACTTCCCTTCTTCTTACATACCATGTGACGTCCACTGATCACATTGCTTTGCTTCTGAGTCTATGGACATTTTGTCATCACTCAGTGGGTGTGCTTTGAAGCCAGGCTCAGCTCCTCCCCCCCCTCCCCCGGCTGTGGGGGCGGCCGAAAAACAAACCGACCGGTATTTGTCCACTGCCAGGGAACGCACCCTTAGAGAGATGATCCATCTTTTCAGTAAAACAGTTCAGGGATTTGATCACCGACTCTCTATAGGGAAATCAACCCACAGAGTTGTTATTTTAACATCTTCCATGATTTGATCATCTCAGGGATTTGATCAAATCCCTATTTTCATAATTTCCCTGCAACATACACATATACTGAAAACCATGTGCCTTCATTATTGTGTACCGTCGTTACCTCATCTGATAGGATGAAATGGTCAAAGACATGCATTAGAATGTGCATTAGGACCTCTGAGATGATCCAGCAGCAGTCAGATAAAAGTCTGCTTACTGCTCTTTAAATAGAAGTGGTGCCAGGGTAAAGCATCATGAGATGCTGCAGTAATATTACTGTGTACAGAGAGGATGACACATCCCGTACAACAGGTACACAGCTTTCCCGTGATCAAAAACTGATTGCTGTGGGAGATGTGACATCACCGACCTTTCTTGGATGCTAGATAGGCTATCCAGTGTACAGGAAACGTGGGTGATGCCACATTCCCCACAGTAATCAGTTACATAGATGGGATAGCTGTGTACCTGCTGTAGGGGGTGTACAGTACACACATAGAAATATATAAACCAAATTACATATATTTGTACGTGTATTACATAAGTTATGTGATGAGGAAAAAATGTCTTTTTACCATGTTACAAACTGATTGTTAACTGTGCAACACACAGCCTGCTGCAGGAAACATGGGAGTGAGCAGAAATGCAGGGGCATGAGGTGTCCATGTCTGAGAATGACAATGAACAGTCCCAGGAGGATTAGGGGACGGGTGCAGAGAAGTCCTAGATTGTAACTGCAAGGGGTTCTGGGACTTGTACAAAATAGCTGCAGGAGAAATACTGACACTCCCACAAGCAGGAAGTTTCACTGATCTTATGATAGATGAATAAGGAGGCAAAAGAGAAGAAGAGAAACACATGAATGTAATGGAATATTTTTACTTTTCAATATAAATACTGTTTATAATGTTCTATGAAATCATTAAACTCCTGGATAACCCCTTTAAACAGGAGTCGGTTTAAAGGGGTTCACATCAACATCAAAGTTCACATCAACGGGCTGCAAAACCAGTTCACCCTGATGCACATTGTATCACTGTGGTTCACAAATTAAAACTTCTAGATCAGCGAAACCACCTGATTTTTTTCACTGGGCTACATGAAGGTGCATGGGTAGCGGAACAAGCCAATAACACCATGGACACCTGATATATGTTATCCAAAAAATATATATATAACAATTGAAGAAAACAGTTGATTCTTTTCTACTCATGAGGTACAATCTCTTGGAGGAATTTGGGCAGTAAATCAAAAATACAGAAGCATTGGACTTCAAGAAGATGGAAAAGCATTCCATCCAAATAAAAAAAATAAATAAATAAATTAGGGTGTGTTCAAAGGTGTTGCATACAGGGCGATTTCCTGGCAGTGGACCCACAGTATGAAGTCTGTATGCAAACATCTGCACTAATTGGGGGTGTTTTTTTTTGCACACAGATTTTATATTGCAGGTCTACTGTGGGGAACCTGCTGTGGACTTGACATCTGAATGCACCCTTAATATACCGGTACCCACCATTAATCTTCTTCCCCTTAAAATAAACACGGGGACTGCAATGCAAAACATATTTAAACTTAGGGCATGTCCCCACGGCACGGGTTTTCGGACGTTTTTTCAGCCGGTTTGCGGTTTTTCAGACCGCCTGAAAAACTGGCCGAAAATGAGCACAATTGTGCTCTATGGAAAACCCGTGCAGCAGTCCCCACTGCACGGCTTTTGCCATCGGACGGTTTTGCCGCCGGCGGTAAAACATTGTAGAAGCAAAAATCTTCCGTCCGGTTTCCGGACAGAAGATGTGCTTCTCAATGGGGGGGGGGAAAGGCTGTTCTCCGCTCATCACGGAGAAAACCCGGGTCCCCCCCGCGGCCGTGGAGACGGCTGCAAAACAGGACAGATACCGGCCGGCAAACTGGACGGTATTTGTCCACTGCCGTGTGGATGCACCCTTACTTTGCTGTTAAAAGGGCAACAACTTATCTATGCCCCCAAGCATTCAACACGAACATTTAAGGGTATGTTCACACGGCGTATTTGCGGGGTGTACTTGAGAGCGTAATTGCGCTGCAATGTGCCCAAAGTACACCCCACAAATATGGTAAAATCATAGCACTCCCTGTACACGGCGGGAGAAAGTAGTGACATGTCGTTACTTTAAATGCAAGGAAAAAATTAGCGAGCTCACCTCCAATTGTGCAGTAACAGTCTAGTTATAAGTCCGTGTTCGAATCGGCGTCCCATGAAACGCAAGGCAATCCACGGCAGAAAACAAAAAAGTGATGAGCACCGGGCTAATATTCTTGATAAAATATTCAATTTATTAGAACAATAAGAAAGCCGGAAACAACAAACGTGTGCACAGTGGTCAGAGGGCTATGAGCTGACGCGTTTCGGGCCAAAAATTGCCCTTAATCTTAGCTCTCACATGTTATTACTTTCCCTGGCATGTAAGCGCCGGAAACAGAAAGTCAGCGGGAGCGCTTCAGACGCATGTTCTGACCGGCATGAACTTCTGAAGCTGCAGGTGTATAGCTGCGCGCACAGTATGCGCCTGCAAAACGCCATGTGAACATACCCTAATGGTTTGCTTACTTAGGACAAAAAAAGTTTAACAAGAAGCAAATATAAAATCAATAGAATGCATTTAAAGCCTCAAAACCCCAATTATTACACGAAGAGAGAAAACAATGTAAACGTCAAACTACTGTTTATTTCTTAAAATTTGGAGGTCACTAATAATTTACAGATGTGATGCCTGCAAATGCTTACCAGTATCTTAGCAGCCAATAATATCAGGCGTACACAGGACAAGTCAATTTCAGAATACCACATTAACTCTAAGTAGTGTAGCTCACAAAGAACAGAGTATAGAAGTGTTTTGATATGTAGTTATTTCGGTGGCTTAGCTATGCAGATCCTTGTGTTACCACGATCTGTATTTCGGTCTTCATGGTTTTAGAAAAAAAAAAGGAAAATCAGTCCAGATATAATATTTTAGTGTTCTAAAGTTCATCTTTGAAAAAGCCAAGCTTTGCTCGAGACATTTCTTTTCTCAAATGCATGACTTCCCAGAACATGTGATCAGCTATAAAAGAAAAAAGAAACATACATAAATATATGTTGTATATCAAATCTATTCAAAACTCAGGATATTAATGGACATAAAAATATATTTGAGGAAGTACTATAAAAACAGTAAAAGAAAAAAAAAACACCTAATGTGTGCATATAATTACACCTCATTCATATCTATATACACTAAAAGTTAACTTTAATGGGAACTTTCCTGTATGTGTATTAACCCCTTTCTGCAGCAGCGTTTTTTTTTTTTTTTTGGTACGTTTAATTTAACACCCGGGCTTCCAAAGGTCATAACTTTTTTATTTCTCCCCATACATAGCTGTTTGAGGACCTGTTTTTTTTGCGGAAGATGATAATCTTATCTACTATGGCAGTGCAATAGGTGTCGTAATATGGCAGCTACAAAGGCCTTCATTCAGCCTCTAGCTGTCTTTACAACCGCTCCGCACCATGTAATCTCATTGTGGGGCAGCTGGTTGGGCAAAGGAATGGCACACAGTACCGTTGCTCATAAACTTAGATGCCGCAGCTGTGATCGCAGCAGCATTTAAAGTTGTAATCATTCTTTACCTGCCACATATAGAGCAGACTCAGCGAGTGCTCTTGCTCCATACTCCCTTATCAGCATTATTTGTACATCACCAGGCATGTCAGCCGTAGCAAAACACTTTGAGGTGCATAATAGCGAAACCACTTACATGAAGGTGATAGGTATTGAAAAAGTAACACAATCTATTAGAGGTGGCAACTAAAGACACAAACTACTAGCTAAAGAGGCAAAATGGATATTTATACTAGGTACACGGCAACCAGCGGGCTTAAACGTACGTCATGATCTGCTTTATCAATACTTAGTGTGTTATATGTATGTAACTTGTCTATTTATAATTTTCTTTCTTCTTTTATTGCTTTTAAAATTTGTGTTTAAATGTATAAAATTTAAATGTATTTTGTATAAAATTTAAATGTATTTTTCATTATATAATGGTAATTGAAAGAGTTAACTCTGGGAAGATACGCCTATTTAAGGTGTTAGTCTCACAGAGCAAGCTATGGGCACAATGATTAAGACTATGCAATAGTCGAAACACGTTGTGCAGCTCCTTGCACTGGTATTGTATCACAACCTCTTTACCCTATACCATTATGTTTTAATGGAGTATCAATAAATTTCTATATTTTAAAGAATAGCTGCAAGCTACGTTACGATTAGCAAGCTGGAGTATATCGTTAAAAAAGTTGTTTCCTGCTGTTCTCCTGAGCTGAAGTTGACTGGGAGTCTCCGTGCTATGCAAACCACAAAATACGAGGTACTCAAAAAACATCTTATACTGGTGAGCTGACTAAATCTCTTATGTACATCAAATGTTGGTAAGGGGTTAAACTTGCGGCCCTGTAGTGCATCGATGTTGTACTAGTCCAGATCAGTATTGCAAGAACTTCCAACCTTGTGAGTTTTCTCATGCAACAGTGTTGAGAGTAAGCCAGCGTTATCAAGAAAAACCATTAAAGGGGTTTTCTCACCATGCCGTTTCATGGAGTCACAAGCAGTTTTTCACTCATTCCGTCTCCTCAGGCTGTGTGGTTCTATAGCAGTGATTAGCATATTCAGCTTCTCTGTAAGTAGCTGAGCTATAACACTGACAAGTGTAGGAGATGTTATCTCTTAAGTAAAACACAAGATTCATGTGCTTTTAGGACTGAAAACAATGGCCTATCTGCAATCTTTTAGATGGTTTGCTCCGGAGCGCAGTCTTCCATGGTGTTATGTTACTCCCTGCTCTAAACTCTCATCAGATAACAAAAGTTATGGTGCTGGCAATTAGCAACTAACACCCGGCGGCTACGTAGTGGGATTGTTCTGCGATCCTGCTACAAAGCCCCTTACCATCGTTAGGACGTACTCATACGTCCAATGTCGGTAAGAGGTTAAATCAGGCATCCTCAAACTACGGCCCTCCAGTTGTTGGGAAACTACAACTCCCATCATGCCTACTTGTATACATTATATAAATGCATGATGGGAGTTGTAGTTTCCCAACAGCTGGAGGGCCGCAGTTTGAGGACGCCTGGGTTAAATGAACATGACAGAGTTCAGGGTGTTCAAGCATCTGTCCAATCCATTAAAGTCCCACCTCCCGAATTGCAGTTAACATTTTTAAAGTCAATATAAATAGGTTGAACCATGGTAAAAATTATGACACTTTAATAATTCTTCTTAAAAACGCACATCCTCTGATACTTAAAGGAGTTGTCTCATTAATAGCTTTCAGCCTCTGTCTGTGAATGGGAGTTGAATTGAGGGGCGTGCTAGCTTCTCTGCCTCTTCTCCTCCCTGTTCCCCCCTCCCCTCAGCACACAGGCAGCTATCCGCCCATAACTTCTATACAGCAGGGGGGGGGGGCAGAGGGATTGCTGCCAGAGTTAACCCAGTGTGTGCCTGCCTAGAGAGGTCTATGATTGCTAATAGTGTTCCTATACCCTCTGCTTAGCTTACATATCTCCACATCTCCAACAACAACAAACAAACCCTCTCAGAACAGAGGCAGGAAAGCTGCAAAGTGTTACTCAGGATGTGTCCCTAGTACAGCACAGCATGAACTGTTCACAAGCCTCCCTGATCTGTATAGTATTATTATAGTTACAGCTCCACAGACATCATGATTATAGTAACACACAGGGTCACTGCTGTCACATCTATTGATCAGCCTAATCTCTGCTCAATCTGTGTAGAGAGCAGGAGGAAGCAGGCACACACAGGGTTAATCCAGGCAGCACGGACACAGAAGCCAGAGTCCTCCCTCCTCCTCCCTACACTACAGAAGCATTCTGTGCGGGAGGGGCTCTCTGCTTCTACCTGTCTTCAAAGGTGATGAGTCATTCAGACCTGACAGCCAGTAAGAAGGATCAACAGGTCGGCTGCTATAGAAATTTGAGAAGCTGATGCACTCCTAGGAACAGGGCTAGCTCAAAATCAGTAGGACATTTGTAATGAACATATATTGCAAAGCTGCTTGTTTTTTAACGATCTTTTAATTAAAACCCAATCATTGTAGCGAGACAACCCCTTTAAACCATAAAACATAGTATGCCAATAATAGACAGATATTGGCTAGATACTCAGGTTTTTAGTTGCGGCCGCCTGTGCTGTTCAGAACATTAGTCTATGGAGTGCTCCCAGCACAGTGAGCAGGAGACGGCGACTTCCAGAGCGAAGACAGACGCACAGCGAGTGCGACCTTTCGGGGAATGCTCCTCCCCTTCCTCAAGCATGAAGCGTCACAGAGCACCTCCTCCCTTTAAAAAGTAAGTAAAAGCTATTAACCCTTAGGCCTCATTCACACGACTGATTTGCCCGAGGCCAAACCTCGTCCGACCCTCACCGCACACTCGCGTACCCCGACGCGGGTTTGTGGCGCGGTCGCGGCACAAGTGGGGCGTGGTTTGGGGTGCGGCTTGCGGCACAAGTGGGGCGTGGTTTGGGGTGCGGCAAGGGTTTGCACCCATGCAAATTAGTAGGCAGGGGGAAAACCGCGCAACATCGCGCTGAGGACTCCCTGTCAAGAATTGACAGGAGAGTTCTCAAACACGCGCTGCAAGGCCGCGGCCCCAAAGCCGCAGCCAAACCCACGGCGTGTGATTAACAACGCGGTTTCCCATAGGAAACCATGTTAATAAACTGGGCGCGATTTGGACGTGGTTTTGGCCGCGGAAACCGCATCGGAAACCGCGGCCATAACCGCGTTCAAATCCGTCGTGTGAACATGCCCTAACACCACAACGCAACATTAACATTATTACAAAAACATTCTAAGATTAAAACACTCATTCAGTCCTTTTGGAGTGAGTGATTCAAGGGTGGCAATCCAATAGGCACAACGTTGTCACTGTTGCAGGTATGAAACCCTTTTATATCATGTTAGGTACATACCCTGTTCAGGTGCTCACCAATTAGCCACCAGAGAATGCTTAGTCCGTTCTAGGTGAGCCACGCAGACGCAATAATATGAGAGAAATTGGGCGGAAGTCCATCACAGTTAGGGCAGAAATGTCCATTGGTACAGAACGCGGGCGGCACGGTAAGATATGGAGATGGTGAATTTGTCGGAGGAATGTTGTTTATAAGAACATAGCGGCAGCAGCAGCAGTACATAGTATCAGTATGCATGCAGGAGAGTAAAAGGGGGAATGTGTTTTGTTGACTATATTTACTATTTTGCCATAGGCAAACTTAAACTCTATCAGTTCTCTATCTATTAAACACTAAAACGTAACTTAGTGTGTATAGAGGTTAAGAGTTAGATATAATAAAAGTTACGTTTTAGTGTTTAATAGATAGAGAACTGATAGAGTTTAAGTTTGCCTATGGCAAAATAGTAAATATAGTGATCAAAAGTCACTCTTTGTTCTCTTGCGAGATTCCCAATTTTTTGGAGATTATGTGTTTTGTTGATTCTCTGATTGCTAATTGGTGAGCACCTGTATAGGGTGTGTACCTAACATGATATAAAAGGAAGTGAGCTTAGACCACATGGGACCGGACCTCTAACCCCTGATGAAGCCAGATTAGCTGGTAAAACATGTTGGGGAGGTCAGGCATGACATTTTAAATTTTGATTTCTCACCTCTTCCCATAGTGTTACCCGCTGCAGAGGGTATCACAAGGAAACCTTATATGTTTTATGTCCATTGGATTAGGGATGATTGCCCAAGTAGGATGCTTGGGATCCCTTACTGGAGTTAGTAAATCACTGTATATATGAGGTTTCCCTGCTAATATGTGGTGTTCCGTCAGACTTGATAATAGAGAGGGAGTTATTCCTTCACAATTAGAAAGTGATAAATTGAGAGGTTAGAAATCAGGTTTTTAAATAGTGTGTATAGAGGTTGAGTGTTATACATAATAAAAGTTACGTTTTAGTGTTCTATTGAGAACTGATAGAGTTTAAGTTTGCCTATGGCAAAATAGTAATCAAAAGTCACTCTCTGATCTCTTGCAAGATTCCCATTTTTTTGGAGACTATTTGACATATTTTATATATGGTACCTAAGGTACACAAAGCTGTGGACAAGCCCCTTGGAGCCTCTTGCTGCATATATTGATTCGTATTTACAACCTACCATTAAGAAAGAACGTTCTGTTTTGCAGGATATGGGACAGTTCTTGAGGGCCATCGAGAGCATTGATTGCTCCAAAGTCACTTGGCTATGTACCCTCGACATCAAATCCCTTTTCACTAACATTCCTTTCGAGGATGGAATGACTGCAGCTAGGGACGCTTTATGTCAGGATGCCAGTTTAACTAACGATAAAATAGCATTTTTAAGAGCTAGAAGAATTTGTCTGCCGAAGCTTCTATAGAGGATATAATCAAAAAATTTGGTGAAAGAGGCTATAACACTAAGGAGCTTGCACTGGTGGGTCTTGAGGTGTTGACTATACCACGGGAAACATTGTTGCAACCCCAAGATGGATCAAAGAAAAAACTAAGTACGCGATTCAATTAGGCAATGTTCACACGGCTTATTGCCGACGTAATTGAGGGGACGGATTTCGCCCCGCAATTACGCCGGCAGCGGGGGCGAGGCGGGGGGCCGGCAGCTCGCGGGCCCCATAGACACTCATTATTCACGGCGCGTACACGACGTAAATAATGTGCAAGTCACTTTCTCCCCACGCGGCGGATTCACCGAGCGGGGAGGAGACACGGAATTACCGTAGTTACTGGGACGGATTGGAGCCATACTGCAGCGCAAATATGGCGCGCAGTACGGCACCAATCAGCACCCAAATAAGCCGTGTGAACGAGGCCTTATACATCAGTGTATGATAAACATTCTGGACAGGCTATCACCAAACATTGGAAGATACTTAGTGACCGCAAATATGGGCATTTCTTTAAAAATCCCCCTCGGATTTATTGCACGGGTAGAACCCTTGGACAACAGCTAACTTCTTCGGATTTAAAAAAATCCAATTTGCACAAACTCTTCTTAGTAGCACTAGATCTGGCACATTCGCTTGTTTGAATTGCCAGAACTGTGCTAATATAATAAAAGGCGAGACGATACAAACATCCCACACAAGGTCATAGGATTAAAATACGAGGGTTTCATACCTGCAACAGTGATAACGTCGTGTATATGTTGAAGTGTCCGTGTGGGTTTATGTACGTCGGCCAGACCACAAGAGCAATTAAGATTAGGATCAACGAACATAAGGCAGCTATTAGATTAGCTAAAAAAACAGGGAATGGAAGTAAAAAGCTCCAATAATGATACAGAATACAAAAAAATCGTATGGCGAGACTTCTGTTGCCAGGCACTTTGCGGAAGCTCGGCACGATGTGTGCGAGCTACGCTGGTGCGTTTTAGAGAAAATTTGGGTTAATGAGAAATTGCTTACTGTCAACCAGCTGCTGAAGAGAGAAGCCTACTGGATTGCCACCCTTGAATCACTCACTCCAAAAGGATTGAATGAGTGTTTTAATCTTAGAATGTTTTTGTAATAGTGTTAATGTTGCTTTGTGGTGTTCGGGTTAATAGCTTTTACTTACCTTTTTAAGGGAGGAGGTACTCTGTGACGCTTCATGCTTGAGGAAGGGGAGGAGCATTCCCCGAAACGTCGCACTCGCTGTGCGTCTGTCTTCACTTTGGAGGTCGGCATCTCCTGCTCACCGCGCTGGGAGCACTCGATGGACTAATGTTCTGAACGGCACAGGTGGCCGCAACTAAAAACCGGAGTGTCCAGCCAATATCTGTCTATCCATTTCTGGCATACTATGTTTTATGGTTTAAATGTCAGAGGATGTGCGTTTTTAAGAAGAATTATTAAAGTTTCATAATTTTACCATGGTTCAACCTATTTATATTGACTTGATATAAGCAGGGAGGGAGAACCTGCATAGTGAACCTGGTGGCAGATCTCAGTGTACTAAATAGCCATAGTTACGGGCTAAGTTTTTTGCATAACATTTTTAAAGTTTGCATTCTTACTTAAACCATCTTTGGCCAAGATTTATAAAAGTCATAGATCTTATTAGAACTTAGATCCACTCTATGAAAAATCGTAACATTTAGAAAAATTTTTACTGCAAAGCAGGTGAAGTGACTTAATACTGGAAGATAGCAATAGATAAATATACTACGCAACAGGGTCCACAATAAGGTTGTATCTGATGAACTTCACAATATTTACTCACCGTCCTGCTGTTTTACAAGTCCTTGATGGATGTACCTAATATATGTGAAGAAATTACATACAGAGGTAATCTGCAAAACAGAGTAAAACATCTCAGTGTACATATACATTTCAAAGGACTGGCAACAAAACATGCTCATTCTACTCACCCTATATCTACAGCATGGAGAAATATAGTAATAATTGGTGGAGTCTCCAAGTTTGATTCTGTGCTTACAAGATTTTGTTTGACCACTCAAAGCACATTTTCTGAAAAACACATTTAAAAGCACCACGTTAGAAGAGAAAAATATTTCAAGAAAGAAGGATTTTAGCAGTATCACTCCCATCAAGTAAATCGTATGGACTCAATATACTGAGCAAATACATTTTGCACAGTAAAGGCTTGTCCCCACGGCATAATTTTCAGTTGGATTTACAGACTGTATTCGGATTTGAACTCTTATCTGTAAACAGACTGTCAACCATCTTGAGAGACTTTAATAAAAAATCCGCTCAGCAGCCCCCAATGAACGGACTTTCGGCCGGATGAATTTGCACACTGCCGGCGTTCCGAAAAATTTAGAACACGTTCATGCTTTAGCCCCGTTTTCGGCCAGAACATGAACATGTCAGTGGCTGAGGGGGACGGGTAAATCCCCAAACCGGACAGAACCGCCCCCCCCCCCCAAACCACGGAAACGATGTCAAAATACCAGCCAGTTTCTTTAATCAGAATCTGTCCCGTGTCTGCATGCTGCCGTGTGGATGCACCCTAAAGTGGGGATAGTAGGCATAAACCTCTCATTCAAGGAGCGTTTTTGATTTTTTTTACTCAACAGCTGGGTGCTTCATAATTTTAATATGTGGTTAGATCTCATTCTATATTATAATCCTGTTTTATCCAATTCTATCTTTCGCATATTTTTGTATTCAATGCAACTTAAACTAGATCGAGTCAACTTATAAAATGTTGTTACAGACCTCAATTCAAAGCCCTTTGTGCCCATGACCACTGCAGCCTGTGAATGGCTGCACCTATCACGTGAATGATGAACGTTCACAGCTACTGCGGGGATTACTGGGACGGTCGCAGCGACAGAATGAGAGCGTCCAGGAGGCAAGTAGGTTTCTTGTCTTCTATTTTTCATCATGTCCTGACATACTAACAAGCATTTGGAACTGTCGGAATCCCCCTTTAACCCACTTAGGTACCATAGTTTCTAGTGACTGAGGTACCAAAGTGGTTCCAAAAGTTGGGAAATTCCTCTGTCATACTATAAGCACAGCTACAATGCAATCGCAAGCGGATGGAACTCATGGCAGCCAGCAACTATGCAGACACAGCATAATAGGATGCCTGTCAGTTTTACACCGATACTGCAGTGTATTTTGTAAACGATCAGTGGATCAACAAAACCCATGTTAAAACAGGATAAAGTTTAATGTAAGAAAAAGCAAAAAAAATAAAATGAGTCAGTAGGGAAATCTAAAATGCACTAGACACTGCTTTTTGAAGTTTTTTTTCCCACTGTATATGTGCATGTTTTTTTTCCTACAGCACAAAAATACATGTGTAAACGTGTGATGCATTGTTTTTAATCCATTTTGTCGATGAGCCTTTGTGGTATTTTTCACATTACATCTTAAAAAACGTGTGTACCAACATTAATGATTCAGAAAAAAAATGGCACACAAAATGCATGGAAAAAAAGTCATTCGAAAAAAACCAAAAACACACACACAACAAACCACACACCCCACATGCCGTCTGTGAGGCCTTTTTCAGTCAATTAAAGAAAAATTGCTATGCAAAATGTGTTAAGATGGCCTACTGCAAATTCTACTTAAAAAAAAAGTCCTTAATATTAAAACTCGAATTTAGTGAATTATTTTCAAAAAGTGTTTATATTTAAAGTTAAAGAAAAAAAAATAAAAATTCATATATATATATATATATATATATATATATATTTAATATATAATAATATATATATATTATATATTATTTATATTTAATGAGATGTGTATATACAGTATCTAACATAAGTGAGTACACCCCTCGCATTTTTATAAATATTGTATTATAGCTTTTCATGAAACAAGACTTCCCCGTCACTGGCCAATATTTTCATGTCAGCATGGGAGGAAGCGGTTTCTCTTTTCACCGGATTGTCCCTATCTCCCCCACTCAGGTTGGTATGGTGTTTTTATAGCGACTTGCTCTGGTGTGGGTGGGGGGGATCGGAACTGAAGCCAGTGAGTTTGGTTTTATATCAATAACAATGACATGGAACTTGCAGTTAATTCTGAATGAATAAAACAGAGGTCAATTTTTGGAAAATCACATTATTTGGCAATACCCCAGGGGAAACATAGATTTTTTGCCCCAATCGCAAACCATGGCTAGGAAATTTTATATTGCGGGCTATCTGTCATTTTCCCCTTCATTTTGGTAAGGGAAACTCCTGTTGGAGTAATTAATTAGAATAAAAGAAACTGCTCAGTAGTTTATAAGCTCGGAATTTGAAACGGAAACTTTATAGATTAACACGTAAAAGGTATCCCCGTTGGGTTTAGACAGAGCTAGAAATAAGGTTGAACCACTTTATTCGGGAAGAGTTGTGGGTAACCAGCAAAACAAAAAGAATTTTTCTGATTTAGTGTTATTTTTAACTCCTTACGGTCCACAGTATAGAGAGATTATTTCTATTATCAGAAAAATTTGCTATACTCATACGAAAATAACTATTAAAAACTCTTTTTGGATAATGACGGCATTAAATTGTGTCAAGAAAAGGCAAGGACTCTTGGATTCTTGTTGTCCCCCCGTTTTACTTGTGATGTCCATCCAATTTCTCCTTGTTGGTTATCACAGAAGGGGGGCTTACAAGTGTGGCCCCCTTTATGTTGATGTGTGCAATTATATGAGGTACCAAAAATTTTTTTTCCACAGTTAAAAAAATGCTGTCATAAATCAATAAAAATTAAATGAAATCTAATTTTTTAGTTTATTTAATTTTCCTGCACCTCTTGCAAAATTTCAGTATGTTGGGGGACACGACCCCGCTAAAGATCAGATACGGCGACATTTTTCCGATTGATAAATCGTGCAGTCGGGGTGTCAATGGCTTCCAAAAACTTTATGAAAAACATGATGGTGATTTTTCTAGTTTTGGTTTTGGGAATAGAAAGGGTGTTCAAACCCATTTGAGGGTGGCATCATGCAAAAAAATTAGAAAAAAGAGAAAAGTGGTGGATTACAAATGGCTCACGTTATCCTGCGGGTATGAATAAGGAACGTGTATATTTCCTTATTTATGTTATTGTGTGTTTGGTTTTTTGTTTTAATTAACTGAAATTTTTGCAGGGCGTGTAGGGGGGTTAAAAAAATTTTTCTTCCTGCTCATGTGACCGGATATTTCCCTTTTAATGGGTCTAGTACTTTGTTGAGGCTATGATTTAAAAACAAAATTTTCGAAAAGCGTTGTGTGGACGTATAAAATTTACTTGATTCTGTTTTTTTTTAATGCATCTGGAATAAAAGTTTTTTTTTTCTTTTTACCCCACTTGGGTTTAAAACTGGACCTTTTTGTTTTTGTTGAAGACTACAGATTGCATTTGTGCAATGTAAAAAAAGGGTTTCGCTTGTATAAACCGTTTTAAATTTGGGTGCCCTAAAAATAACCACCAGCCAAATTTTGTTCTAAAACCACTGGCACAAAAATTTAAACAACCCCCCAAAATGAAATGGACAAATTGTGTTTAAATTTTCCAATTTCCCCACTTTGTCATGTGACTATTAGTGTTACAAGGTTTTCAGGTGGAAAAGGTGAGGAATGGGGTTAAAATTTTGGGGGTATCGTTCGCATGGTCACTGGATTCTTTGGGACCTCTGGCAAAGAATGGTTAAAGGGTTGAAAAAAATATTGTTGCTCTACTTTAAAAATGGCCCAGGTAAAGAAGTTTTCCAACACCTGACACTGAGGCGCAGCAGGTGGCCAAACCTATGCATTTTAAGACCGTTTTTACTCAGCAGGTTCACCCTTAGTCGACCAAAGTGTTTGATGCACGTACAAGCGTCTTTTCCAGGTTTTTCTTTCCCAAAAAAAAGTATGTGTGCTGCCCCCCTTGTTGCGGGTTAAAAGGGGGTGGGGTCAGTTGTCAGTGCCCGACCATACGCAAAAACCTGCATCAAATTGGTTGCATACTGTCTCCCAGAAAAAATTTCCTAAAAAAGTGCCGAAAGCCCCAAAACAGTTTTTTAAAACAAGCAGACAAGAACTGAATTTTCTGGAACCATGTCCTGTGGTCTGATGAGACCAAAGTAAACTTATTCGGTTCAGATGGTCCAAGCATGTCTGGCAGCAATCAGGTGAGGAGTACAAAAGACAAGCGAGTCTTGTCTACAGTCAAACATGGTGGTGGGAGTGTCAGGTTTTTGGGGCTGTATGAGTGCTGCCAGCTGTGGGGAGCTACAGTTCATTAAGGGAACCATGAATGCCAAAATTACTGTGAATTTTTGAAGCAGGCATGGTCTCCCCCAGTTCAGAAAACTGGGCTTTCGTTGCCAGTATTCTACATATGATGACCCCCCAAAAACACCCCCCAAGATGACCAAAGCCTTTCTAAAGAAATTGAGGGTAAAGCTGCTGGACTGGCCAAGCATGTCTCCAGACCTAAACCCTACTGAGCATCTGATGGGCATTCTAAAACCGGAAGGTGGAGGAGCACAAGGTCTCTAACATCCGCCAGCTCTGTGACGTCATGATGGAGAAGTGAAAGAGGATTCAAGTGGCTGCAGCCTGTGAAGCTCTAGTGAACTTGATGTCCAAGAGAGTAAAAGCTGTGCTGGAAACTAATGGTGGTCACACAAAATAATGACACTTTGGGCATAATTTGTCCATTGTCGTTTAGGGGTGTACTCACTTTTGTTGCCAGTGGTTTAGACATTAATGGCTGTGTGTTGAGTTATTTTAAGGTCACACCAAATTTAAACTGTTATATAAGCTGTAGACTG
This sequence comes from Phyllomedusa bahiana, assembly GCA_025379985.1. Classification (NCBI taxonomy): domain Eukaryota; kingdom Metazoa; phylum Chordata; class Amphibia; order Anura; family Hylidae; genus Phyllomedusa; species Phyllomedusa bahiana. Next base: position 44,164 of record JAODAL010013980.1, read on the forward strand.
ACTACTTTACATTGCATCAAAGTGTCATATGTTCAGTGTTGTCCCATGAAAAGATATAATATAATATTTACAAAAATGTACTCACTTTTGTGAATATATATACTCACACACACATACACACAAAAGTTTCATGTCATTATCACACTAACAGAGCGAACTTACTGTATTATTACAACATGGTAAAGAGCATTAAAAAAAAAAAGAAAAAAAAAAAATAAAAAAAATTTAGAATTAAGTTTTAATTTCCCCGGAACAAGTTTCTAAGAGTTAAAATCAATAAGTTATATCTACCACAAAACTGTGCCTTTAATAAATAATAATGTCCCACAAAAAGCTACCCATAAGCCTCGTTATACAATAATGTAAAAAAAATGAAAAAAATTATATAAAATATTTTTATATATATATATATATATTTATATATTTATATATATTATATATATATATTTTATTATTTTATTTTTTATTTTTTATTAAAGGCATAAAATAAGTTGGTCCCTAAATGGCTTTTGGGTATAATTACATATGAAGATTTATTGCATCATGCATAGATACAATACAGGCAGTCCCGACTTACATTGTTTTGACTTACATCTGTCCCCAAGGTACAAAAGAGACTTATGGGGCATGCTGGCACTTGTAGTAATATGTTCCACAGCAGATAGCAGCTGTGGAACAACAAGTTCCAGCATACCACAGCAACACATGAGGTGAAAATGAGGTGAAATCTTCTTAACTGGGGTACAGACAGCAAAAACAAAAAGTAAAAGCCTTCCCTACACTACCCAAAAATTTAAAAAAGCCCTTTGTGCTGGAGTTACATTTTAATACAAAGGGTGTCAAACTGGGCCTCAGCTGTTGGGAAACTACAACTCCCATCATGAATTTGTTTAATCTATAACAGTGGACATGATGGGAGTTGTAGTTTCCCAACAGCTGGAGGGCCACAGTTTGACACCCCTGATTTAATACATATACCTGTTCCGACTTTCATACAAATTCAACTTAAGAACAAACCTACAGTCCCTATCCCGTTCATAACCCAGGGACTGCCTTATTTAAAAGTTGTGCTAAAAAAAATCAAAAATGTTTTCCCCAAATGAATTTATCACCAAAGATTACATGGTTTTTTTGGGGCCCATGACTGGGGACCTCCACAGTACTAGTACGGGATCCTTAGCCCCCACACCCCCCCCCCCCCCCCCCCCCCCCCCCCCCCCCCCTTTCCCAACTCCCCAGTTGTAATTGCTTTTTTCACATTACTTTTACTTACTTTGGTCCTCCACATTCAACAGCTGATGCTTTCACAAACCGAACAGGCTGAAGCCCAGCCGGCTCAATACTCAAAGTATTATTTTCTACAGCTTCGGAACGCTGCTCCCCAAAAGAAAATAAAAAAAATGCATATTAATATCATGTAAATTGATAGCAAATTCTGTGCATTTCCAATTTAGCAGTATTTCCCATTTTTTCGGGGAAAAGTGCCGCGGGGAGGTTCCCAAAAGTGTCAGGGGCAAAAAAACCCACTGTGGGCGTGTATCAATAAAAGGTAGACTATTTTTTTTTACTATAAACAAAATGATATTCATGGAATGCTAATGCAGAAAGAGAAAATCAAAAAGACTATCAACCTGAATGACTGACTTGCCTCATTCTTTGGAAATGTTAAACATGGACAAATGTCCTCCTGATAGACCCTTTTCAAAAACGGACATGTTCGGTCCATGAGCGGCTCTTCCTTCCATGCTTTGAATTCATTGTAAAGTGATAAGTCCGCCTGTGAAATTGGAAGAAATAGCGTTATAAAAGCTAAGTGAAATATGCATGAAGTCTAAAGCTGCTTGCTCTTTCTTGAAATAATTCTGTTCTGAAGCATCAAAAAGCATTGTCTGATTAAACAAAACCAAACCTTATCCATACAGCACAGATCGATTACCAGTCACAAGACAAACTTCAAGTCGTCCTGCAGAACAATGTGTCTGTAAGCAGTTAAGGCTTGTCTACACGATATGGTTTTACAGTCGGATTTTCACACCGATTTTGAAACCATCCCCATAGACCTCAATAGAAAATCTGAGTTAAAGTCCACATGGCTCAGATTTTCTGAGTTCAGATTTCAAAGTCGATAGCTTTGGAAAAAACTTGGAACATGTACATTCTTCCGTTGGCTTTATGGCGGAAAACGTACTCTTCAATGTTATATTGGCCGGCTGAATCCAAAATCCGGCAGCAAAATCTACCCACCCTCCCCCCGCCAAAAAAAGGAAAAACAATTGTATAACACTGTTGGATTCTTTTATAGAATCCAACCGGTATTTTACAATTGCCGTGTGTACGTACACTTAGGGCATGTCCCCACGGCACGGGTTTTCGGACAGTTTTTCAGGCGGTTTGCGGTTTTTCAGACCGCCTGAAAAACCGTCTGAAAATGAGCACAACGGGCTCTATGGAAACCCCGTGCAGCAGTCCCCACTGCACGGTTTTCAGACGGAATCTGTGCAAGCCAATGTGAAGGGGAGAGAAAAGCCGTCCCCCCCCCGCAGCCGTGTGCACTGCACACAAACCGGACAAATACGGTCGGATAAACCGACTGGTATTTGTCCCTTGCCGTGTGAACGCACCCTTAGGGTAAAAGATCCCAAAATTTTTATTTCAGTCTCCAGTCCCAAAATGGATATGTCCAGGCACCGGGTCAACATAGAATGCTGAAACTGCATTGAACTCTGCCATCACTGGTGAGCAACTTTTTTCTTCATTTTGTTATATTTACTAAATCAAACATGCCAAGAAAGCAAGAGTGCCCAAGATAAATCAAAATCCTGTAACAGCTGACTAATACAGCAAACTACTTATAAGAACAAATGAAAATCATAATTATACCATTATTTTTCATAAAGAATTGCTAAACTGGAGTTAAGGAAAGATTTCTCTTTATATTTAAACACATGCCTGTTCCATGCATATGGCATTTTAATATAAACGTTTTTATTTTTCCACCTACATAGACATATGAGGGCTTTTATTTTGCGGGACAAGAAGTGCTTTTTAACGGTGTTATTTATCGTACCACAGAATATACTGGGAAACCGCAAAAAAATTCTAAGTGGGGCAAAACGTGAAGAAACGTACTTGCGCCATGTTTGCGGAAGTTTTGCTTTTACGGCGTTCAATCTTTCGTATAAATTATGTGTTATCTGTATTCTACAGGTTGATACGCATCTGTCAACACCAAACATATACGGTTTACGTTATGTTTTGGTGCTGCAAAAAAAATATCCAAACATTTTCTATTTTTGAAATTTGTGCCATGGGCCATTTTCTGCGACCAATAACTTTTTTTGTATGAACACCTACAGATGTGAGGTGGCATTTTTTGTTCTTTTTATTGCTAGCAGTTAGGAATGCATGCGACTTTTTTTGATCACTTTTATTCCAATTTTTATAGGACATGAAATGACCAAAAACCGCAATTTTGGCGTTTAGAATTTTTTTTCTTCTACGGTGTTCAGCATACGGGATAAATGATGTTATATTTTAATAGATGACTTTTTCGGACACAGTGATACCAAATATGTGTAACTGTTTTATTATTTTATTTCTTTGATTTGTAAAATGGCAAAAGGGGGGTGATTTGAACTTTTATTATTTTTTTTATACTTAAACTTTTTTTTAATTTTTTTTTTACTTTGAGTCCCACTAGGGCGCGTCACCACTAGGGGGCGCAATCATTTATACAGCCTAATGCATTGCATATACAATGCAGTAGGGTGTTTAAAGATGGCGGTTTCCCCACTTCCTTTCTGGGGCAATTGAAAACATGGCATCCATGGGAGCTGCCACGTTAAGCTATCAGAAGCCCGCAACTTCGCTGTGGGTGTCCCTATCACAGCACAGTTTCTCATTGATTTAGACACCGCGGCAATCTTAGCCACAGTGTCTACGGCAGGGGTGTCAAACTGGCGGCCCTCCAGCTGTTGGGAAACTACAACTCCCATCATGCCCACTGTTATAGATTATACAAATGCATGATGGGAGTTGTAGTTTCCCAACAGCTGGAGGGCCGCCAGTTTGACACCTGTGGTCTACGGGGTTAAACAGCGCCGCACCCTGTAACTGCCGGGTGTTAGCTGCAATTAGCCACTAACATCCAGTGGCTGTGTAGTGGGATCACGCATCGAGGTTGCATCATTAGGGAAGAGCTGTTGAAGATGGAGGTAACTCAAATGAAGTGGCCTGCACTTTCTCCAGACCTGAACCCCCTAGGAAACCCATGGAATCAGCTGAATCACCACGAAGAAGCTCATAACTCTGTACCCCTGAAGCTCAATGACCTGAGGGGCGCCCTTCAAGAAGAGTGGGACGCCATGCCTCAGCAGTCAGTAACTCGACAGCATGAGATATCGTTGTCAAACTGTAATTGATGCTCAAGGCCACATGACACGTTATGGAGACACTAACATTGTTGAGAAGAGAAAATCAACATTGTATGTTATGACTTTAATGGCCGACTCTCTGGATAAAATATTACTGTAGCATGAAATATTTACATTTTCCATAAATTTCACCTGAAAGCCAAACATCCCTAATTTTTTTCTGAGCAGTTTATATACACACACATACAAAAAACACACAGCGGGTGAAATAAGTTTTCTAAAGGTACTACTGACATGAAATGTTCACCAGATGCTGGTAACAACCCATCCAATCCACACAGGAAAAGAAATCAGAACCATAGATGTTGGGTCTGGTGTCTCCCATCCTCCTCTTGGCAATAACACATATATTCTCTATGGGGTTTAGGTCAGGAGAGTTTGTTGGCCAATCAAGCACAGTGATGCTGTGTTGATTAAACCAGGTACCGGCAGTGTGGACAGGTGCTAGGTCCTGCTGGAAAATGAAATCAGCATCTCCATAAAGCTTGTCAGCTGAGGGTAGCATGAAGTGCGCTAACATTTCTGGTAGACGCTGACCTTGGCCTTGATGTAACACAGTGGACCTACACCAGCAGATGGCATGGCTCTCCAAACCATCACTGATTATGGAAACTTCACACTAGACCTCAAGCACCTTGGATTGTGTCTCTGCACTCTTCCTCTACATTCTGGGATCTTGGTTTCCAAATGAGATACCAAAATTACTTTCATCTGAAAACAGGACTTTGGACACTGAGCAACAGTCCAGTCCTTTTCCTTTAGCCCAGGTAAGGCGCTTCTGATGGTGCCTCTGGATTATGAGTGGTTTGATACAAGGAATGTGACTGTTCATGTCCCGGATATGTCTGTGTGTGATGGCTCTTAAAGCACAGACTCCAGCCACAGTCCACTCCTTCCCTTGTCAATCTCATCCAAATTCTGGAATGGACTTTTCTTGACAATCCTTTCAAGGCTGCGTTCGTCCCTGTTTGTGCACGTTTTTCTACCATATTTTTTTTCCTTCCACATAATTTTCCATTAACATTCTTTGATACAGCACTCTGTGAACCGCCAGCTTCTTTAGCAATAACCTTTGTGGCATCCCCTCCTTGTGGTTGGAGTCAATGACTGTCTTCTGGACAACTCAAGTCAGCAGCCTTCCCCATGATTGTGTAGCTACTAATCCAGACTGAGGGACCATTTAAAGGCTTTGGAAACCTTTATAATTTTATGAAATACTGATTATTGGGTTTTTATTAGCTGTAAGCCATAATCAGCTGCATTAAAAAAAAAAACTTGAAATATATTTCTCTGTGTGTAATGAGTCTATAGAATCTATGGGTTTCTCTATTTGACTTGAATTATGGACATAAAAAATTTGAATATTGTCAAAGTTAATCAGATGCAGTCGCAAGTTTCTGTCACTAGGTGGAGTACAGCAGGATAACTGCTGCAGATGTTCCACTGACAACCTGGTTTCAGTGGGGGAAGATAACTATTTGGTGTCAGTAGCCATAGGTAACGGACACATGTACCTAGTATGGGTGCTATGCGACCAAGTATGGGTTTCCTTTCCCGGAAAGGTCAGCGAGTGGTGGGAGGCCGTTCCCACGTTCCGGGACTTACTAGGCCTATTAAAAGGCTGTCACTCCAGGTGTCCGGAGGGCGTGGTCAGATGCCTAGAACTGGGAGCTACACTGGAGCTAGAGAAAGGGTCTGGCCCCCAGAGGCTTAAAGGGGTTTTGTCAAGAAGTGACTTCCTTACCTCTTAATCTGCTCAGAAGAGACTATAAACAAAGCACGAAGCCTTACAGGGGGAGAGAGAGGGGGGCTGAGAACCCAGCCAGGAAGCAGGAAGAGTGTGCAATGTTCACTGAAATAATTACATTTCAACCAGTGGATTCTATATACAAAAGACACAGGGCTGATTCACTGCTTTTCCTCCACAGTCCTTTGCCAGCTCCTTCATGTTCCCTGTCATCAGATAAGAAGTGCAGACAATGCAAGTGCGGCCAGATCAGCTCCTGTCAGCTGCTGGCCGTGTCTAATGTAAACTTTTAAGTAACTAAGGGCATGTAAGGAAGGCAGAAGCTCTCAGAGGCTTCACTTTTTGTAATCACTATTTTTTAGAAAAAGTGATTAAATACCCATTTTGGAGGATCCCACGTCAACATGACATGGTGGCAAAACCCCTTTAAGGAAAGCTTTACAGAACAGTAAGGATACTGTTTTGAGGTGCTCTGTGGTAGGCACAGACCTCTGGTCAGAGAGGGACTCTGTTGGTGAGTTAGTGGCCAGACAGCCGAGGGTTTTTGTTTATGTGTTTGTTTTCTGTAATCTGTGTCCTTGCTGGCTGGGCCGATAAATTTATTTGGGTGTCGATTTCCCTATTGGAAGCCCCTAACGTTTACCAAGGCGTTGATCTTGGAACGAATTGAAAAAATTAGGGGTGTGTGTGGGCAGTGGGGCACCTTATGTGGATTTATGCTTTACTTTTCTGATATTTCCATATGTGGACTTTATGGGTGCTAAATTAATGTGTCATTTATTTGTTTTTTTTATGTGATTCAAAGAATTAATTTAATATAAATATATTTTTACTGTAATACAATGTAAAATTTTTTTTGTATTTGTAATAATTATGATAATAGGAAATTCAAGTTTTTCTTTTTAGGGACGTGGCTTTTTCCCAGCCTACAGAGCCTGTATTTCCCCTTTTACCGCGGTAGGTTATCTGTAAACGTTCAGAAAACTCAGTAATACAAAAATTTAAATTGATTGAACCACAGTTCTTTTTCTGGCCTTTAAAAATGATTTCTTGGGAAAAAAAATGGAGCAAAAAAATGCTAAAAAACCGCTTCCCCACATTATTTTTGATAGGCATGCAAAGGTTGGGGCAGCGGGGGATTGAAGACTCCAAAAATAAAATGCCTAAAAAAAGTCCCTTTTTTTTTGGGGGGGGGGGGGGGGGGGAAATTTAAAAAATACTGAGTGAAAGATTTAGTACTGAAACACCGCTGCTTTCGTTTAAAAAACGGAATAGCACGGCATTACAAATAAGGACAGTAATATGAAAGGAATGCAGAGATATTATTCATGAAGACGGCGAGAAATATTTTCATTACCTCTTTACATTTTTTCACAATTGGCTGCATTACAGTAAGGTCCAGAGTGCCACCTCCCATAGCACTGCTTGTGCTTTTGTTCCTTGCATGGCCTTTCTTGAATGGAATCTTCCCACCTGATTGTAGCTCTTTTGTTGGAGAGGTTGGAGATGTAGATAAAAGCGCTTTAAGGGCTGCAACTTCTGCTTGCAACACATCAATCTAAAAAAAAAAAAATCAAAAGATACAAAAATACACTAACATTTAACTATAGCTGAATACAAACACCTAGATTTGTCATAGTACCAAAAAGGCATCTAAAAATTAGCCTGCCCCAGATAATAGCTACCCTTTACAAAAATAAAATTAATATGAATGAATTCTTTTCAGGAGGGAGGGAAAAGCCGCTGCCATGCCTGGTTTTTCTGTCAGAACTCAGTTGGGTTACCTTTTTAGCACTTTATTTTTTTGGTGATTTTTTCAGAAATGTATCAAGTGTATGGCTTTATACCGATAAATCGGTTAGATAAGAAGAGGGAAAAAAAAAAAAACCTGCAACAATGCCCTAACAAATATATCAATGGGTAGGGGCTTCCCATAAGATAGTAATACCTGGCAATACACACTGATATGTACTGAAAACTACACACTTAGAATATGCTTTTGGTTCTGGCACATAAAATATTATCTTTAATAACAAGCATAAAAATAGAATTACCAATTCTACAAACATCCTAAATCTATCTAACCAAATCTCAGGGAACCTGCCCCAATAAGGGCGAACCCAAATCAGGTACCTAGGCTATAAACCCCTAGTATTCCCTATTCTATACACCAGGACAAAAAAAGATAACCTATTATGGACACCAAGATGACAGTACCCAGATAATCTTCAATTACATATACTGACACCCTTAGTGTACAAACATAGGGTAAGTCCCAGTTCAAATATAGTAACGCCTTTCCCCCCTATTGTGGAGGTCATTAGGTAATGGTGCAAAGATAAAACAGGGGTCCCAGATGAAATGAAGAGGATCACTCTGATTTATGTATTACCAAATAGATAACATTTTATGCACCAGAACCAAAAGGCATATACTACATAGTTACATAATACATTATACTAAGTGTGTAGTTTTCAGTAGATAAGAAATAGCCAACTGAACGGTGCTTTTAGTGTTTTTAACACATACCTTTCCTTGTGCTTCCTTTAGCTGCTTCTCTGCTGTGGCCTGTTTCACATTTGCTTCACGAACCATTTTGTGTGCTTCCTGGAACAAAAAAAGTTAACAGATTCAATGTCCTCCATTTCTGGGAGCAATCAGACAGATGACATGGTCAAACTTTTCAGGCCAGGTTGTCCTGTATGTGTACATGAGTAGCAGCATTATTTCTGGCCAATATATAATGTGACTATGGCTTTTTTCACTTCTTAGTCTACTCTTAGCCCGTCCTCTCCCCAGGTCTTCTGCCGACTTTCGAATCCTAGTGGTTTGCTTGCGTGCACTGTAGGGCCCGATTAACTGCAGCAGTCATGTGGCATTATAGCTAATCGCCGTTCACCTCTAATGACACAACATGTGCTCATTTGCTGGATTCAGTCAAATCTTTGTGAGCAATGTCATTAGAAGTGCAGGGCAACTGGCTATAATATCCAGTCAAATGCCCTGCAGATTTTAGTAGGCGTGCCCGACTACTGACCACAACAGGAATGCTTTAGGGATGCACACAGATTGGCTGGACACTCCCTGTCATAACAAGTGCATGCTGATTAACTAGACCAGTGATTTTCAACCAGTGTGCCGCGACACATGGTCGGGTGTGCCGCGGGGAAAGTTCCCCAAACTATGGTGCGCCCTGTGTTTTGTTCAGGGTCGTTCCTAGGTGCGGGCAGGGCGCCCGGGGCGCCGAGGCTCCGCTCAACCGCGGGGGGCGCCGCAGCCGCCCTGCCTGCCCGGAGGAGCGCCCCTGACTCTGCGCGACTGTTTTATAACAGCCGCGCAGAGCCAGCAGCTGCAGGGAGGAGGCGGGACGGATCGTTCCTGTCCTGACTCCTCCCCTGTATCAGCGTCACAGGGGGCGCACAGCTCTCACCGCGCCCCTGTGACGCTGGGTCTCCTCGGCTGGCAGCTCTGCCGCCGATGAGACCCCTGGGAGCTGCGTGCAGCGTAAGCAGCGTGATGACGTCACGCTGCTTACACCGCTCTGCAGCTCCCACTGCTGAGCAGCTCCGGACGGGACGCGCGGACCCAGGTGGAGTAATCTTTTGTTATTTTATAATTACTTACAGGGGGCATCACTGGCTGCAAGGGGGGGGGGGAGATGGCAGGGGGTCTGCTATGCGGGAGGAAGGGGGGGGGGAACACTGGCTGCAAGGGGGGGGGGGGGATCACTGGCTACAATGGAGGCACATTGGCTACAGGGGTGGGCATCTCTGGCTAGAATTGATATTATTAACTATATGTATAATATTTACTGTTTTATTGTCATTTTTTGCCATTTTGGTTGGTGGTGTGCCCGGGATTTTTTAAGTGTAAAAAGTGTGCCACGGCTCAAAAAAGGTTGAAAATCACTGAACTAGACTATTCAGTCAGTCAGCATGCACACTGTAACAGGCAATGCTAACTCACAGCAGCAAGAGCCAGTGCCTTAGGGGTCCATGCACTTGACAGAACATGCCAGCTCATCAGAATGTGCATGCGTCATCAAGGGTGCACACAACTAGCTGGAATATCCAGTCAATTGGCAGGCACATTTCCCCACCAGACAGCATGGTGTACCATACCTAATTGCATAATTGGCACCTTTTATATAGCCTTATCTATGTGCAATCGTAATACTAGAAACCTCCCCCCTCATGGATGGTAGGTGTGCGAGTAGTTTCATCAGTATTTTTGCATTTGTGCAATCTCCCCTGTGTTGTATTATGGCTTCTCTGCATGCTGGTGTGAACTGGTACTTATCAAATGTGCAGATTTTTTTTTAGTAGGCAGTAGCCCCACTAGTGGATGGGTGTGTGAGCTATTGCTCATTAGTTATATTTCTCCCAGGTAGCATTGGGGCTTATACTGCCTCCACTCAGTTCATTATCTAGCCATTGAGCTGTAAGTATGGCCTTGTGTTTTTAATGCTCACCACGCAATGGCAATATCATTAAAGCAGCAGCTTTTTCTAGTAATAATCCTACAGTCAATCAGCATCAATTATGCACACTGATTGGCTGAGGACTGGAGAACTGCATCTGAAGTGAAAAAAAAATAAAAAATAGTATATAGATACATTTAAATAGCATACAAAATAAAGTGTAACTGCACTTTAAAAAAAAATAATCATTTAAAAATATAGCAATGTGTCAGAAATTTTGATCGGAGGTCCTGATGCCAAGACCCCCACTGATCGCTGAAATAAAAGGACAAAAAGTGTTCCCCACTAGGTGACAATGTGCTCAAACTTTCTATAAGCCTTTCTCAATCGGGGTCACGCAGTACTCAAAGGCCCAATTCAAGTAAAATTTTGGCACATCCCGGTCAAAATTTTACTTGAATGGGTCCGTAACCAATTGCTCTCTCGTCTTGCTAGCAATCATGGAGGGTCTCAGCAACAGGGTTCCCATAGATTAAAACTTCTGACACATCACTGCAAGATTTCTAACGGTTTTTTGAATGTACAGTTACATATATAAAAAAAAAACTAGTTAAAAAATAAATGATTGAGGACACCTAGTAGTAAGAAAACTGCTTTTTTGCACATTCCTGTATGTATCCTGCACGGCAGGATCCATTTTGAGTGATGGCTTAGCATGTAGTGGGTTGGCTGCTGTATGGAAATATAACTGTATAAGGTGGGTTGTCCTTAGATCTCCTGAGTAATGGCACGAATCTTCTATACAGACCCACCAGTCTCCAGAAATCTAATATATGGACACAGTCATCAAAATTTCCAAAGGTTTATGGCCATTGTGGTACTTAAAGGGGTTGTCTCGCTACATTGATTCAGCTAAACCTCAGTCCTGTTCTCTTGTTTTCATTTTGAATTCAGGGGTGTGTTTACTGGCTTTCCTACTAGGATTGCAGTAGAAAGAGCCAGGATCTGTTGCTATAGCAACCGTGCTGGCAGCCTATCAGGAGAGATCAAATGGTCTGTAGTATAGTGACCTGTGGAGGCTAGAGCCCTACAAGATGGGATATCTAGGAATAGGTAGTACACTATTAATGGACACATATTACAAAGAGACTTGTTTAATCGTTATTAATATTATCATTATTAGTACTAAGAAATACAGGTTATTTATTTACTCACTCATGTGATAAATGCATTTATATACCACCTCAATATTTTGCCTCTAATGGACCCAGCAAGCCAGAACTGTAATCAACACTTATGAGGGGCAAACACCACCAAACAGCTGTCTGTAGGTGGTAACCAGCTTGGCTTTATTCTACCAATCATGTCTAAAGGATCAGCGAGTTGGATAGAACATGAGGAACGCTACAACTAATAAGTGGTGCTGAAGTTCTAGCTCTTTTCCCTTGTGCTTACTTGAATATTGGACATTTTTTGTGGAGTGTTTTGTCAGTAGGAACAAGGACACAGCATAGCCAAATTGGTTGGAGCTAACCTGCGTTCTAAAACACAGTAAAATAAGTGTGAAGAAGTGAAATAAATGTCACAAATCCAAGAGTATCCCTTGTATTTTTACCAAATTTTTTGAATCTGTGAATCTGGCCTGTTTTTTAATTAAAATGAAAAAAAAAAAAAAAAAATACACAACACCTAAAATTGTTTTAAAATATGATTATACAATGTTTTACCCTACCAAATACATCTACGGCTTCCTAAAACAAACTAAGATACACACTTGTTGTGTAAAAAGATCATGCGCCTCATTTTTCCACATGCATTACATCTAGACCATGTAAACCAAAGATGAAATTTAAATAAAATTAACTTTTCCTCCCCGATTTTTTTTTCTACTTGTCATTGGGAACAGTACAGTCATTCTGACATTGTCAGTACAATCCTCTTCCCACTAATTAATAATTCCCATCTATACAACATCATTCCCTTACAGCAACAGTAAACGGACAACAGGTTACCTTTACAGTAAGGTTTAATCATCTGTGCTTAATGCTAAACAAGAGGAGAATATTTTTACATTAGTTTTAATCTTGCACATGGAAAAAAAAAAGCCAAAAATTCCAAATAAAAAAGTAGCATACATAAATATGGAGTAAAGGAAAATACCTTTTTCTGCTGGCAGTATCCTACTAGCAGCCCATAACTCGCGTGTTCCAGATCTCCAATTGCTTAATACCTCTCTACATGTAATCTCTAGAAAATTTATAAAAAATTCCTTTCCTGCCCTTTGCAATAACCCACCCCCTTAACTATTATTACCTAAACTCCTGTCACTCTCGCAACCATTCACAAAACTTATGAAATGTAACACACTAGAAACTTACTACTAAAACAATTGAAAATCTTACAGGACTAGAAGAAAGAGGACTGAGCAGAGCCAGTTATTTTAGGATTAGGGTATGTACTCAGCGTATTGCAGGCGTTATAGAGCGCGCACTATAACTAGCATCTGAAAAGGCAAAAAACAAATTCTACACGCCCGTTTCGTTCGGTGCTCTACTTAACAGTCGATGTTCCCTTCCTGAGCCACTTGATGCTCCAACATCAGCCAGCCAGTATCGCTCTAGTCTGCATATGAGGAGGGACAAAAATATCCCAAACACAGCGTTGTATGCAGATGAGTGTTACGGGCTTGGCTATAATCCTTTTGCTTTTCCCAAGACGTAGTAGGTTAAAAGGCAAATTTGAGGATTGTGTTACATCCAACAGAGGGCGCTGTGGGCTTCTCAGCCCACTTTCCCATAATGCCTTTCGTGATATGCAGATGCATAGTAGAGTGCGAAAAGGCAAAACAAATCTCTACACGCCGTTCGTTTGGTGCTCTCCTTAAGGAGAGATCTTCCCCTTCCTCATCAAAACAATATGAGCATGTTTATTTCCAGCACTGCATTTAGGGCTGTTAAATCAGGCACCCATTAGGTCAAGTGTATGCTGGGAAATATTACAATGTTTTTCTAGGAAGATGTCCAACCCTTATTACATTTATTAATAATGTCCGGTAAAACTAGTTTCTGTGGTGAAGAAGTACTTGTGTTTTTTTGGGTTCTAACAATAAGGAATCCTTTGTGCAGCAGGCACATTTTACAGAAATAAAGACAAGGATGTCTATTGCAGAGCATGTAAACTCAACAATCTTCTAGGTTTGTGTATGTGTATTACACAATATATATATTACACACATACACCAACCTATAAGCTTGTTGAGCTTACATGCTCTGCAATAGACATCCTTGTCTATTTCTGTAAAATGTACCAAAGGATTCTACACTAATTAATATATATTGTATAAGAGGATAAAAATGTGTGTAACTATATATATATATATACACACACACACACAAAACATCACAAACTGTATGTATATATATATATTTATATATATATATATTATATTGTTTATATCTATATATATATATATACTATTATATATGATATAAATACACACACACACACACCACCACACTCACACAAATCCCATACATACATATATACACAACTTTTTTTCCCCTACTTAAAAACTTTCACTTTATACAAGCATGAAAGAAAGTGACAATCACACTATCCCCACCAGCCAACAGGATTCTGTTGGCATTTACAGGGTATTTTTTTAAGGTGGTGGTATAAAATTAAATTGTAATTTTTATGGACTGATACATTTATCTGACAATAACCAATCTGGTTCCGGCAACAGGGCAGGAAACTGAAAAACTATACTTAATTATAATTTTATACTTCCTGACAGTCTGAGTGGTCTTTTAATATGGCTTCGTTTTTTCCTCCACGCCTCCAAGAGCTCATAATCACTTTCCCCTTCAATCTAACATTATATGAGGGCTTCTTATTTGCGGAAAAGATGACTTTCTAATTGTGTAATTCACTGCCCTAAAATTTAAAGGGATTTATTTGTTTTTTATTTAAAGGCAGGGCTGGGGAAACAGAAAGCCAAAGCCCAACCCCAATTTTTCCCCAAAACCCCCGACCCCCTCTACAGGCCATGTTTTAAGTGATAACTTTACTGTATAAAATGGTAACATCGGCCTTTTATAACTTTGAACAATAATAAACTATTTATAAACAGACCGAAAAGAAAAAGGTAACAATTTTTTTGATTTTTAAAAATTTGTGGGTAAGTTGAAGAAAAAGCTGTATTTTGTATCCAAGTCCAGTCTGCCCCAACTTTTGGGAATGTGTAAAAGAACCGGGGATCAGATTTTGGTCAGATTGCTTTGATTCTGACCCGAGCCCAAAGGGATTCAGGCAGTTTGAAAACAAAAGGGGGATTTCCAAATACTAAATTTTATAAAAATTAAACTTTTTTAAAAACCCAAAAAAAAGAAAAAAAATGATTTAAGAAAAATGGGGTGCCCCAATTTTAATACTGATAAGTCACATTTATGTATAAAGATGGCAAATGACTGTATAAAAATTACAGTACCTCATGTCAAAGCTGTAGTGAAAGGGGTAGATGGACCTGAAAGTCACAAGGTTCAAACCATTGTTTCCTTTTTTGTTTAGTGTAAAATAATTTATTTGGGCCGCTTTTTGAAACAAAAAAAAATGTAAATATACAAAACACTGCAGGAACATTTGTTGAGTCTCTGAATTTGTTCTGAGAAATAGTCTCGCCTCCATCAGATCCTGCATAGATGACCTCACATCTGATCTCATTATTTCCAGGCTAGAGAACGGCCTCTCTACACTAACTGGGGGCAAAGCAGTGACCACAGGGGCAACATCTCGAACAATGTCAGGGTATAAAGGAATTGCCTCAGCCACAATCAGTTTTGATGAATGGTTGAACTCTTCTACTTCTTTGAAAGCAGGTGAAAAATGTTGCTGAAATCTGTTTGCTATGGGGGGCAAAATCTTTTCCCCTGGGGCAGCGCTTTGCCTGCTCCATGTCATCAATTACACTCCTCATGTGATGAGGCTGAAGATATGGGAGCAGTAGCACTGGCCAGACCCAATGCCTCTTGCTCTTTCCACTGCATCGAACTAACTGGACCAACTAATTATATATTTTGGGAGTCTATCCATTTTATGACTACTCCGACTCCTGCAAAATAGATTCCGACTCCACAGCCCTGGTTGAAGCAGTTTAAAAGAAAAAAAAAGTTTTTATTGTGTTAAGCAATGTTTATGCATTGGCCTCTTTTGAACGTCATAACTTTTTCATTTTTCCATAAACGGGGTGGTTTAAGGTTTTTTTTTTTTGTAGGACAAACTCATGTTTTCATTGGCATCACTGAGGTTTATATGGCTTTTTGATCGCTTTTTATTCCATTTTGTTTTCTTTTTTACGATAATGTGACAGATTTATAGGTTAGACCATTACGCACGTGGCAATACCAAATGTGTGTTTTTTTCTTTTTTTAAGTGATAAGCATTTGTAATGGGAGTACTGTACCTGTTTTACTGTATTTTTCCACACTTTTTTTCTCCCTTTACTTGTCCCATTATTGGACTAAAATACATTGCAGTAAGTGTCTATACTGCAATGTATTATAGAGTTGTCATTCAGCCTGTCAGGCTCCACCTCCGGTAAGGCCTGACAGATCTGCATTACAGAAAGTCTAGAGGCCATTGTTTGCCCCCACCCTTCACCTCCGGTTGTCATGACAACTATCGGTACTGCTCCCTCCCTTTGTCAAGCGCCTCATCTGCCGCCGTCGCTATTGATTACGGCAGGTAAAGGGTTAGGCGGCCGGGGACAGCGTTACCTCCGCTCCCGACCACAACCACTGCCTTGTGACCGCACGATCACCATGACAGTTCTTTAGGTCATGAGGTGTTAACTAGAAAGGCACCATGACATGCAGAAACATCATGGTGGGTTAAGGTTGTTATGCAAGTTAAGTGTACATGAGGGATCAAAAATGCTAGTACATGCCCTTGGCATATACCATCTGGATACTTGTGATGTACTTCTCATCTAACACTTTTCTACCCCTTCATTTCTAACTGATCCCTGGTAACCCACCTCTGTAATCATTCCTCTACCAAATCTCCTCTATGTCAGTTCCTTCACTGGCTATCCATTGCTCAGAGATAAAAATACTGGCAATGACATATGAGGCAGTCCACAAGCTATCTGCTACTATTACCTCCCCAGCCCTCACAAAACCTTCTCCTCTGCTTTCACATCACTCATCTTTAAGATTTCTCTCTTGCATGCTCCATTTCCTACAACTCACTATCCCAACACAGACCCTCTCCCACCATTAAAACTGATAACCTTAACCTGGGAGTACCGAGTACAGCTGAGTTCGGCTGTATTCTGAAAATCCGTGGAAATGAATAGGGAGTGCAGAAAAGTTTGGGGTCCTGTTTGCAGGAAAATTCATAGCCATTTCACTATTCTGCATGAAAGTTTTTGGGGTCCCCCATTCTCACCTCTGGGAACCACACGTATTAGAAATGTATAGCATATCCTGTTGATATGCCATCCATGTCGGATGGGAATAGGCCTTTACATTAGCAGCAATGTAAAAAGTATTACGGTGCAGCAGGATGAGGCCAGAAGCAGGGTTAACTGTGGTAAACCCTGACATAGCTTTCTCCTCACTGTGCTGTGGCTCCTAATAGCTCTGTGAGAATGTAGTGAGAAACTCCATTTAAAAACTTAACCAGCAAATGTGTCTATCAGATTAAACTTTAAGAGGGAGTGGTCTCTGCCTCTTTTAGCTTGTCTGCATAATACATGGGAACCCCATTACATGGCTGGAAAACACGTTAAAGGTTACTGGTTGGAGACAAGGAAAATGTTTGCATTTTGTTGCCAATTGGGATGCACTGGACAATTAATTTACCAGACTTGTAGATCACTGAGACTTTATGAAAAAAAAAAAAAAAAAAAAAAGATTCTCCCATTGTTGTCTATGGTTTGCGACTTGACAAGCAGTGAAACAAGCACGCTCATCCCAAATTCTGGCTAGATTGGAGCTCTTTGCCTATGAGATGCTACACAGAATGGACTCCCATCATCACAACTGGTACCTCCCAAACAAAAAGAGGATCTCATCAGATTTTAACTAATAAAAAGTAAAACCTGTTTCCCTGTATCTCTGAGGGTAAACATCTAAGTTGCTAGCGATAACTGAGGAAAGTCTTAGCATTTCCTCTGAAGTCACTTAAAGGGGTTTTGCCACAATGTAAAATTGACGTGGGAAGTTTGTAAATTAAATAAACATTTTCACCATTCATCATTATTAAAAATTCTGCACCATTTTTGTTTTAGCTGCTCCCTTAGTGATCCATTGTTTACAGCTCGTCTCCAGGGGATACGACCAGGTCTGAGAGCTTCTCAGTCCTGGTCGCACATGCTCAGACATCACTTCTCCTCTGAGGAAGCTACTAAGTTTTCAAACCCCAGGTGCTGTCATTCTACTCCTGTCCTCTGTACTCCTCACGAATTATTCAAACTGTGCAAATAAATAATGAAAAAAAAAACTCAATCAGGTGTGTGCATTGATAAAGAGAAATAAAATCCATAGGTTTGGTTCCTGCAGGGATTTGAACCAAGGACCCTTGTGCCTGGAGGCAAAAGTTTTACCTCTGAGCTACTATGTAGCTACTTACAGTTCTACACATAGACCTTTCTTTGACTAAAGAGAGGAAAAGCCTGATGATGTCAACCTGCTGGGTCACATGATATGCAATTCAAACAAATCACACACGCCCCCTTCTGAGCACACAGAGCTGAATGCAGGAGGAATGAAATGAGATTGTGGTAAAACCCCTTTTACGAAAAAAAAAAAATGCAATTTGTCGTGGTCTGTTTAATATCTAAGCCACAAATTAAGAAGATTCTACTGTGGTTACAATCAAATTGTGCACAAAAGTTATTGCTGAATTAATAGCATCATACAATACATTTAGTTCCCCACCTACCTCAAAATGGCTGGCTGTCAGCTCTTCCAGTTCCTGCCCCAGTTGGTCCCGCACTTTGGAAAGTCGTTCACATTCCTCATCTTTAAGTTTAAGCTCCTGGAGGGAATAACAGCTGGTGGTGAGGCTATTGAATTCTATGCATAGATTTCTTTATGTAACACATCAAACACATCCACAAGTGCACACATTCAATATGGCCTATAAACCCTTTCAGGTTACAGAATATTTAAAGAGGATGTATCGCTTCCTTACTTCGGCTCATTCACACTGCTCTGAGCTTCTCAACTCTGTGAATGCAGGGGCGTTTCTTCCCCTCCCAGCTGGATGACATCATCCCCCCTTCACTGCTGGCCTGAGACTCCCCCCCTCCCCCTCTGAGTCCACATCACTGTGTCTCTCCCTATCAGTCTTATTTTATAAGAGCTGTATAAATACCACAGGCTGCATTCAATCTAATCTGAGCACTGATCTCCTCTCACAGCTGGAGATGTATTACAGCTTTCTAAGAACGGCACAGATCTGCTATGCAGGAGAGTTAGGCACAGGGAAAAAACTGTCATGTTTTCTCATTGTACAATCTGCTGCAGTCTGTTTCTGCTAGGTGTGGAGACAGAAAATGCTACGGCCCCTAACTCTGAGTCAGAGACACAGCTCCATGAATCGACCCAGGGGCTGTACAGAATGTACATGAGCTCTCAGCTAGTGAATGGCAAGGAGGAGGGATTAGACCCACACTGGATATCAGTGTAAATAAAAACACAAGATAAGGGACACTGTGAGAACAAGGCAGCTTTGCTAATGACATCCAATTGCAAAGTTGCTTGTTTTCACTGTCCCCTTATTTTGAAGACCATTTAATGAAACGATAACACCCCTTTAAGCCTTAACGACACAGGGAATTTTTGTTGTTGTGCCACACTGTGTTTAAACAGCCACTACTTTTACATTTTCCTTTTATATACATGAATGCTTGCGGTGTTATTTAACAGTGCTATGTTGGGTTTCATACTGTATATGTGTTAGCATTTGACAATGGGAGTTCACTTTTTTTTTTATTTTTTTTTTTAACATGATGCATAAATAACCCGTTAACTTTGTTAGGTTATGATGATCATGCGATTAGAAAATATCTATCAATTATATTTCACACAAAAAAAAAATCCTGTTTATAGTTTTAATTTTTCTCCAATGTTTTATGCTTCATATATTTGTACATCCCTACACGGCATCTACCTATGGCTCATGGAGGCCTTTTTATTAAATCCTTTTACAACTACATCTTGGATGCATTGCTTATTATTGCCCATAGAAACTAGGCAGTTTAATGGAGTTATTGCCGATCTCCCAGCAGGTGATGGCAAGTGCACCACTGTCATTTCTCTGCCATGTATCTAATGAGCTGGTTCTTAACTGCTGGCTTATAACACTAATTATACATAGTTGCACGTGGATATAAAGGACACTATAAAGATGCACTGATCAGCCATAACATTAAAAGAGAAGTGACTTGTATTGGTTATCGCAATAGCACTGGTCAAGAGGTTGGATATATTAGAAAGCAAGTGAACTATCAATTCTTGAAGTTGATGTGTTGTAAAAAAAAAAAAAAAAGTTACCAGCATGCGAGTGACTGACGAGAGCTAAAATATGATGGATATGTGTCAAATGTGTCAAAGCATCTCTAAGATAGCAGGGATTTGGGATATTCCCATTAAGTCGCAATTGGAACCTGCCAAAAGTGGTCCTAGGAAGTATAGCGAGAGAGTCACTTGCTAAAACAAAAAAAAAAAAAACCTAATGATGGCTATGATAGAAGTGGGGTCAGAACACACAATGCATTACAGCTGACTATCAGGCAGCATAGCCGTAGACTGCTATTGCCGAGCCCTGTCCAATACTAAAAGCACTTACACCTAACCATCACAACTGGACCAAGGAGCAATGAGTAGAGAGGGGGGGGGGGGAAGCTGCCTGGTCTGATGAATCTGGTTTCCTTTAATGTCCTTTGGATAGCCGGGCACATACACAACTCACAAAAATTTAGGGATATTTGTCTTTTGGATGAAATTTAAGGATAAACTTATATAACATTTCTTGAAAATTTTTATTAAATGAAGTAAATGAGACCATCTCTTATCTTTGCACATGCCCAACTGTTCAATGTTTCAGTACTTTTTGCACAACTTGCTGATCTCTAACAAGGAGCTTAATGGCAAAATCACAATAGGTGATTGATCCCTGAATCACCCAATAAATTTAGGGAATCAATAAGAATTGCAATTAAAACAGTCCTCCTCTTCATACTGTTCACATTTTGACATTATGAGACCAAGACAACACCTTACAATGGATCAAAAGTACCTCGCCATTGTGAGACTTCAAGCAGGATGCTCTCCGATGGAAGTGGCCACTGAGCTTAGAGTGTCATCAGCAGGTTGGAACAAAGATACAGAGAGACTGGAAGAGTCACAGAAAGGCAAAGAAGTGGACATCCTTTGGCTACATCACACACCGATGACCGCTTCGTTGTAAACAATGCCCTGTGGAACCAGAAGATGAATGACAGACAACTCCAGGCACATTTAAGAGAGGCAACCAAGTGTTATATTGCACCATTTATAAACACTTACATCAGTCTGAGTGCTAGACGACCTGATCACACCATCAGGCACAGACGACATAGTCTTGCATGGGCCAGGGGGCATTTACGTTGGACAAGGGACCAATGGTCCACATTGCTGTTCAGTGATGAAAGTAATCAATCTGAGCAGAAATGATGGCCACCAACGATGCTGGAGAGCGCATCAGCCAGGTCAGGTAGTGGTCAGGTTGCCAGTCGTCTATTATGCAGACTACACTGATAGAAACGGTTATGAATGGGCCGATATGACTCTTGGTTGCCTCTCTTAAACGTGCCTGGAGTTGTGTGGCAATCATCATCCGGTTACACAGGGCATTGTTTACAATGAAGCAGTCAGTGTGTGGTCAATTGTAAGGTGTTGTCTTGGTCTCATTATGTCAAAATGTAAACAGCATGATGAGGAGGACTGTTTAAATCCCGATTCAAATTGATCCCTTTAGTTCATTGGGCGATTCAGGGATCATACTATGCACAAATCACGGTGAACTCCTTATTGTAAAAAACTTTCTTCATATTTATTTTTGATAACATTAAAAGTCAAAACTTCATGGACATTTTAGAGTTGATTGAATACAAAATAGAGAAGACTATGGTATACTTGCAAAGTCCGTAATGAGGCTTATAACCCCAGTTGCGGATCATTCCACATGGGATAGCGTGGGAGACACCGAGCACGGAGCGAGCTGCACACCTGAGTAGCGATGTTTCGAAGGCTCCGCCTTCTTTTTCAACTCCCTTTTCGATTCAGGGATCAAACACCTGCTTTGAATTTTGCCATTAAGCTCTTAGAAATCAGCAACCTGTGCAAAAAGTACTGAAACATTGAACAGTTGGACATGTGCATTACAAAGTTAAGAGATGGACTCCTTTAGTTCATTTTTTTACAAAAATTCAAGAAATTTTATGTTAATTTCAACCAAAAGCCAAATATCTCTAACTTTTTGTGAGTAGTGCACGTGTCACTTGCGTAGGGAAGGAAATGGCACATGAGAAAAAGAGCAAGCCAGTGGAAGTAGTATGACGCTCTGTCACCAAGCAAAAATTGTGCACAAATGGTTCTAGAGACATAATAAAGATTCAATCGAATCGAGCATGTGCTGGAAAAAACCAAGTTCAAACCATGGGGGGGCCTGTATTGAAAAAACAAAATAGTAATAAAATCTGATGCTAAAACCTTTGTGCCATATATATTACAGGACACCCTTAAAGGTCTTATGGAATTAATGTCTCTACTCAGAGCCATTTTGACTGCCAAGTGGAAGGGTACACAACATAAGGCAAGTAGTCTAAACCTCTTGCCAACATTGGATGTACGAATACATCATAATGTCAGGAAGAATGTGTGAAGCAGACTTCATACACAGTGGGTGGCGGCCATTAGTAACAGCTGACACATGCCTTTAGCGCTCAGGAACAGATCTTACCACTTAGCTACTTTAAAGCCGTGGTCCGTACAACTGCACAATCTAAGCTGTGATGCAGGAAGGGAACACACCGGTCACAATTGTGTGATGCCAACATGTTGTCAAACCAACCAGAAGTCTACTGAGGACTCCCAAGCCTCTACTATTATTCCACCCTGCTTCTGTCAGCAAAAATAGTACCACATACTGCAACAAATTAGCATATAAAAAGGCACAAGCAATCCCACTCCCTAGTAGTCAAGAACTCCAGAGGGACTAAAAAGGACATTAAAAAACTCCAGAAATCCTTTTTCTTGTTTGACTTGCTTCCCAAAAAAACTGGAATGCAGTGATCAGAAGGGATATATACTCCAAAACTGTACAAGTAACAACTACTATACCTCAGCCTGCAAAAAAAAAAAAAAAAAAAAAAAAAAAAAAGATCTGTAGACAGATGTCACATAAAAAAAAGAAACAAATTACATAAAAAGGCTATGCTACTTTTAAAATAAATTCAAAGACTGTATAAATTTGGCATTTCCAGAATCATGGTGACCCACAGCATAAAGTTAATGTATCATTGATAGTGAACTCCATAAATATAAAAACCAAAACAATGGTGCCATTGTATTTTCCTATTCCGACCTACAAAGAATTTCTCTTTGTTTTCCAACACCTTATATGGTACAATAAATGGTACCATTGAAAAATACAACTGGTCCTGCAAAAGAAAAAAGACAAAACCCGCTGCATGATGAAGGTATAATGTTACGGCTAATCAGTGTATTTATTGTAATATATTTTCTAGACACAATACAGATGTGTAGGGCCCATGCAAACACATAAGATTACTCTTTGAGCTTTAGCAAGTTCCTCCTTGAGTCGCTCATATCCTTTCTCGCGGACTTCTAGTACAGATGGGCTCCGTAAATGTGCCAGGCTGTCTGTGCTCCAGTTAAGGACATCATCTGGCCCATCAAATACGTCAGTTACTGCTCCCTGCAAAAATTCCCGTTCTGCTCGATTGCTGTCCTTCCTTCGTCCATGTTTGGGAGAACATGTCTGACATCCAGAGGTAGAACAAGTAGTGTCTGTTAGGCTGGTGCTGTAAAGGATGTAAATATATACAGGTCACTAAACTCTTAATTTACTAAGGAATAAAATGAATGTTTTTTTCTCAAAATAACCGAGGCAGGATTATAAATGATCACTTCTATCAAGTAACACACATTTACTACTATAGTATTGATTACAATAGTGTAGCACTTTTAAAGCTATTTTTTTCAATAATAAATGGCATATGGACCTCCCTTATACTTATTACCCAAACTGCATCTTTTCAGTAACAGCAGGGCATAGCAAAATCAATAAAACAACAAACCTTTGCCTTTTGTGTAGAGAAGAATGCGGCTCCAAAGATCTGGCCCCCTCACCCAGCTGTCTACCTAAACATTATCAAAATTAACTTGTAATCAGACCTTAGGTTTTTTCACTCCCTGTATTGACCACACAACACAAGCAGGATAGGCCAAGTGCTCCTTCTATGGAGTCTGATTTCAATATATTCTACATCAAGGAAGCCATTTATCTGTAATACATTTCACAGATACTGTCGTGGTTGTTATGAATGGATAAATTGTATTTTATGAGGTTTAGACCAATAATATTTTAAGTGCTTAATGCAGCCCCGTAAATTTTTTTTTTTTTTTTTGCACCACAGACCATACTAATCTCCTGCCGCTTCCATGCCGATGCTTTCTCTGGTGACTTGCCGGTCATCACTGAACTCTAGTTATGAGCCGGCACATCGACACATAGCTATAGCCAATTACTGGCGGCAGTTGTAAGACATCGACACCACTGAGGTCAACCCAATAATTAACAGAGGAACATTTTGCGCATATTGGCCATAAAGATGAATGGTCAACCATAAAAAGCACAGGTAGGCTGGCCAGGAGCAACAACTCCTCCTACAAGAATACAATTAAAGCCATATTCTAGTTACAGCTGATAAATGTTATTCATAGGAAAGTGAAAAGTTGCACAATTTTCCAATTTACATTCTGTATCAGTTCTTTGTGGTTTCTAAAATCTCCGTGCAGTCATTTAACAGAAATTTTCATTGCTGTGTTGTCTCACTATATATATTGATGGGGGGAAAATCTCTCCACCAATATATTGGTCGGTGTGAGGGTTTACTTGCCTTTCAGACCTCACTGACTGTTTTGCATAAAGCAATGGCTTATGAGAAAAGAGCTGAGGAGCTCCACAGCGCACTCTATTGGATGTACTTCTCCTCAGTTCACATGTAGCTCACAGGAGCCTTGCAATGTGAAAGAGATTTGAGCCAAACCAGTGAAGCTCATCTGCAGACAGCTGTTTCAGGGTATTTGCCCCTCGTCAGTGCAGACATTGAAGGCATAATGATAGGAACGTGCACCACTCAGCTGTGAAACTACTATTGAAACCACTGAAGTAGAGAGGATTCAGGACTTGTTCTCTAGATAAGTCCGGGGAACAGAGGTGGGACCCACACCTATCAGACATTAACGCCGTATTTTATTAATGTGCCATCAATGTCTAAAGTGAAACAGCGCTCACTTCCATGATGTTAACGACTGGAGCATAATTGTTGAAGTCACCTATTTCGAGGTCCACAAGGAACTAAAGAGTCAGAACAGCAAATACAAGAGGTGAGCATTTTTTTTGGGGGGGGGTTATTTTATGCAGCTTTAGCCTATATTTATTAAGTCTGACATCCCTTTTAAGGGGTGTTGACACGGCGTATTCACGAGGCGTAATTGCTCTGCAATGTGCCCAAAGTACCCCTGCAAATATGGTAAAATCATAGCACTCTGAGTGCTATGATTTCACTGTGTATTCTGCAAGGAAAGTGAGGCTGAATGAGTGCAGGACTGGAGTATTGTGGCCAGTGGGTACTTCCCACAGCAGGTGTATAGTGGCAGACACAGATTTGTGCCGCTGTACACTGTGTGTGAACCGAACTCCTCTAGGATTCAAAATAAAATAAAAACCTGTCCTGGCAATGTAACTAATTAAGCCAATTTTCAAGTGTTCTTTAAAACCAGGAGGAAATGATACAGAAAGTATACTGGGGAAAGAAAAAAAAAAAAGACTATTTTTATTACACAAAGAATAACCTTTATCTGCTGAAACTGGAACACCCCTTTAACAGATTATTCTTAATTCTGTCTCACCTTGTCCCTGTAATTTCCCGACAATTTAAATGCCTTGGAGAAGAATACACAGGCTGTGTTGGTAAGTCTGATGCATTCAATGTGTTTGGTTGGAGAGGGTTTGAACCGACACTTAAATGTCTGTAGACGACATTAGGCGAGGTAGTAGGTTCCTGAGGTTTTATGTCGATAACACCAACATCTGGAGTGGTGGGTGAAGCAAGGTTCACTTCATGAAAGCCTTCAAGGGGGTCGCTAGCCATAGTAAACACATCATCCAGAGACCTGAGAAGAAAAAAAAATATATATATAACCTCATCAATGGTGGCTACAAAAAGATTTTGGAATAAGGGATTTCAGTAAAACTCTGGGTGACATTCTCTCTTAGCAAATCTTTCATGCTTATTTAATATAATATGACACCCACACACTTGCTTTTAATTGTTCGCAAGTACCGATACCATGTTGACAGCACACAACAGGTGTGTAGTCCCCTTTGTCACACCATTAAGTCATACCAGCAGAAAGGAGACACAATAGCTCCATTCAAATAGAATAACCAAAAGAAATACAATTTTCATTCCGTCAAGGGCAAGCGCTTATCAGCTTGTATACTTATCCTGATTAACTGTAATGCTCTTTAGAGCAGCCCGTCAGTGGCGTGTAAATCTTACATTGTAAACATGTGCTTTCCATATGGAAAAGTACCAACATGCCCTTATAATGGGGCGGGTAGAATATAAATTCAACCAGCTAAAGCCATAATTTGATTGTAACTAGAATTCATGCTATTAATATCCATTAAGCAAATCCACACTAAAAAGACTTTTAGATGTTGCTATATACAAAATTAAAAGGAGCTTCAACATGAGAAACACAATGTTTTATTGCCTCCCAATAAGGTCACATCGACCTATTCAACGCTTATTGAATCTATGGGACAGGCTATGAGACTCTTAGGCTATGTTCACACGGCTTAAATTGGGGCGCATTTCGCGGTGTACTGCGCTCTAATACGAGCAAAATGCGCCCCAGTCATTACGGTAATCCACAGTTCTCATAGAGAACTATGGATTACGCCTCCTCTCCCCGGCGTACAATACGATATGCGGGGAGATAAGGGACATGTCAATTATTCGCAGCGCTTACGTGCTGCAAGTAATGAGTCTATGGGGCGGGCTGCCGCTCCCCCCGCATCGTGAGCGAGCTCCCGGACACCCCACGTAATTGCGGGGCGTACTGTACGCCTTGCAATTAGCCGTGTGAACTTAGCCTTAGGGGTTGTTCACACAGCGTTTTTGGATCCGATTTTGGATCCGAATATCGCTTCCAAAAAGGTAGCGTCGATCGGATCCTAAACGAATCCAGCACGCAGCTGCGCGTTTCGACGCAGCAGGATCGCACCCTATATTTTTAAATAGGGCTCCTGCGTCAATGAGACACGCATCCGATCACTCGTGTGAACACCGAAGCGTGTCTCAAAGTAAAAGCAATGTAAATCACACTGCTACTTATTAGATACGTGTTTGGGTCTGTCTATGGTCCGGCAGACGGATCCAAACACGTATCTAAAAAAGTATGTTCACACGGACTCAACACGCCCTTAGTCACTGCTTGTCTTATAGTCGCCACACTATAGTCATTGCATAAGTGATGCAAATAGGTCTTGAGAGTGTATGACAGCATAATAACTGGACATGAATATAGGAATGTGCATAATACAAGCCCAACCCGGCTCTTCTATTCTCAGATATACTGAGAACTTTGGGCAGCCTCTTCTGCATAACCTACATAAGAAAAGGCAACTTTACCTGTAATAACCCTTTAAAGGTATAAAGTATTCCTATAAATACATAGCCATGCTCTTGCTGACTCCTACCATTGATTTCTTATATTAAACTACTGTTTGAGAAGATAAATGGCTATTAACACAAATGCTGAGTAAATATGGCTCTAAGGAAGATGGCCACGTGATGAACCTTCTGTGGGGTGGGCTCTAGGAAATGCTCTTCTCGTATTGCAGTAAATTACTTTTGATAATTATCCTTGCAACAGAAAAGCAAATCTCTTTCTTGGCCAGGGGTAAAATTACATGGTACTAAAGCTTCTCATGCATCTTTAATACCTTTCTAGAGGGAAGATGGAAGAAGCCAAACAAAGAACCCTACACAACAGTTGTCAGATGGAAGGGTGGACACATAACACTGACAGCAGTGACCTCACAGGAGATACACGAGCTAGATCTAAATAGTCAATTGCTCTGTTATACTAAGGCTGCGTTTACACGGCGAAGACCAAATACCGGTCGGATTTCCCGGTCAGTCTTTTTTTTACGTGTAGGGGGGACAGTTTTTGTTCGCAGTTTGTGGATTGCAGCCGTTCCCCTTCAAACCCACATGTTCATGATCTGCCCGAAAACCAGGTGGAAGAATTAACATGTTCTAAGTTTTTCGGACTGCGATTAAAAAAAACGTCTGGTGGAAAATCCGAGTTGTGGGGACTGCTACACGGAATTCCTATTAAAGTCTATGGGGAGCGTTGCATGTCGGCTTTGTAAAACCACAAACCGTCTGCAAAACCGACCAATAACCCTTGCCGTGGGGACAAGCCCTGACTCTGCATGAAAAAGGAAAATAGAAATATTTATCCAAAAAACTGACATATCAAGGGTAGGTTCACACGGATGATTCAGACACTTAGGGGGACATGTATGAAAACTGTCTTGGTCTAAGACTTCTCTTGTTGCCCATAGCAACCAGAGCGCCCCTTTAATTTTTACAGAGCACTATATGAAATGAAAGGCACGCTCTGATTGGTTGCTATGGGCGACAAGAGAAGTCTTAGACCAAGACAGTTTTCATACATGTGGCCCTTATTTTTCAGTGTCCAAATTGGCTTCAAATATTCATCTGAAAAACTGTCCCATTTTACAGTTCAGATGTGTAGTTTATGTCGTTTTTGACGTGGTTTTTATTCCGACATTCAAATTTTGTGTCAGGACAGTTTTTAGGTGCAGATCGGTATCCAAAGAGATGTTAAAAAACACGTCACACTTTCTATGAGGCGTTCTGGATGCCGTTTTGAATCTCTCCTATGTTTCCTATGGGCATTTTACTTGCCGAAAACACCTCAAGAATTGACATGCCCCTTCATTTTCAGCGCTGGAAACCGTGATGAAAACAGGCGAGTAAATAACCGTATTGCATAAACGACATGTTTTTACATAAGAATCAATGGAAATGAACTGGAGGCGTTTCTTAGTAGTTTTTGATGCGGTTTTGGGGGTGGAATCCACGCCAAAACAGAGTCCGAATCAACTGTGTGAACATACCCTTTACAAAGTTTCCAAATATATGACAATCACATTAAAACATCGGTGTGCATTCCAAGGGGACATAATAGTTGCGGATAGCAAAAGTCTCTGAATATTGATTCTGTATACTTGTAGGACCAGTTCACATTGGAGTCAGAGGTTCTATACAGAGCTTCAGTCAGCAAATCCATCAAAAGTGTCAGAGATAAAGGGGTACATGTATGAAAACTGTCTTGGTCTAATACTTTCTTTGTTGCCCTTAGCAACCTATCAGAGCTCCCCTTTCATTTCATATAGTGCTCTGAAAAAATGAAAGGGGCGCTCTGGTTGCGATGGGCAACAAGAAAAGTCTTAGATCAAGACAGTTTTCAGACATGGCCCCCAAACAGCCTATCATGTTGTGCTATATTTTTTCAGTTAAAATGATGGAGCCCACTGTAGTCTTTGGGGCGTCGGTGTCTGTCATTAAACGGATTTGGTTCCACCTATGTGACAGAGGCTTCGCACAGAACCTCCAATGCAGAAGTGAACCAGGCCTAAACGGGTCATAGTGAACTGCGCTTGGACAAAGTCATCCATAAAGTACGTCATTTGCAGAAGCACCTCTGGTTCCACAGAAACCTGTCTTATATTAGTTGTAGATTACAAAGTTGCCCCCAACCATATTCTCACATTTTACTGAATCAACATTTGAAGTCCATTTATTCATTACAGATCAGATGTACATTATACAGTTAATTTACAGTATCTTACAATAGTGAGTACACCCCTCACATGTTTGTAAATACTGTACTGCATGGGCTTATTCACACGGAGTATACACTCCGTGTTACAAGCGCTTTTAGGATCCGTCTTGGGGTCCGCACTGTCGGTCCCCAAGACGGATCTAACAATTAGCAGTGACTTTATCACTGCTGTCTATGCTGAACACGGAGCGGCGTTCACATGAGGGATCGCCGCTGCGTTTCAAAAGCACAGCTGCGCTCCCTCTTGAAAAGAATGGACATGCAATTCTATCTTTTCATGGGAAAACTCTGCAGATATGACACTCTGAGACAATGTAGTCAGTCTGCAGCTTGTACAACAGCGTGAAATTGGGGTGCCCTCAAAATAACTCAACACACAGCCATTAATGTATAAACCGCTGGCAACAAAAGTGAGTACAGCCTGAGTGACACTGGATAAATTGTGCCCAAAATGTCAATATTTTGAGTGGCCACTGTTATTTTCCAGCACTGCCTTAACTCTTGGGCATGGAGTTCACCAGAGCTTCACAGGCTGAAGCCACTGGAATCCTCTTCCTCTCTACCATCACCGAGCTGCTGGATGTTAGGCTATGTTCACACAGCGTAAGTACAGCCGCAATTACGGCGGGTGATTTGGGAGTCGCGCTGATCAGCGTGTACTCCTGCGGCACAGGAGGGGTGGCAGCTCGCCGGCCCCCCCTTGCATGCAAATTAAAAAGACGGGTATTTTTCCGCAAGGAATGGACATGGGGCACTTATCTCCCCCGTGCAATTTCAAAACGATCGTATTTAAGGGCGGGGAGGGGGAAGGGGCCCTTAAAACCATTAGTTTCCTTTTGAGAGCCTTGGGGAAATTTCCGGAATTTTTGGGGAAATCCCCCCTTTTTTAAAGCGTAAAAATTCCGGAAAGGAGATGCGCCCGCAAAAAAATTTGGGCCCGGTGAAACTTAGCCCTTTGGGGGAACCCTTTTTCTCCTCCACCTTTTCCCTTTGAGGAATTTTTCCCACAGATGCTCAGTTGGGTTTAGGACTGGAGACATGCTTGGCCCCAACCAGCACCTTTACCCCTTTTAAATGCTTTAAAAAAGGGGGGGGGAAAAAAGGGGTTTCTTGGAGGTTTTGTTTGGGGTTTTTTATGTTTGGAAAAATTTCCCTGTGGCTCAAATTTTGAAGGGAGGGGGGTCATGCTCTGGGTTCAGTAGTCACGTACATTTTTTGGCAACCCTGGTTCACCTCAAAACTGTAGGTCCCACAAACTGGCAGCCCCTTTATGCCGCCCCAAAACCTTGGGCCTCCCCACCATAATGTTTGTTGAGGCAAGACACACTTGTCATTGTAAATCCTCCCTTTGAACCCCAAAACCCCTTTTTTGGGGTTTCACTTTTTTTCTTTATTCAGCATTTTGAAAGTAATTTAAAAATTTTGGGTTTTTCTATTGAGGTTTTGAAGGGGAAAAAAATGGAAGGAATCAACAACCCCCACAAGGGGCTCTTAAATCTTTATAGGGAAGAAGGTGACAAAATTTGAGCTCTGATGGGTTTGGGATTAGCAAATACCAAAAAAATATATTTAAAATCTTTTTAAAACATATAATTTTTTGAATAAAAAAGAATATAAGTATAATCAAACATTAATGCTGTGGGATAAAGTGTTCATTCAATGACCTGAGTCAGTATGAATTTTAGCAATGTCATGTATTGTTATGTGTGTTTTTTAACCACAAATATTTATATAATATATATATATATTTACAAAAAAACACATCATCTGTGTAAGAGGAGGAGAAACAGTTTGACTTTCTTTACATTCATAGAGAAAAAAAAACCTTTTTTGTAGCAATTTTCTGCTAGTTTCTACAAGGCACCACTATACATCAGTAATGCCCAAAGCCCTTTATACCAAAAAAACAGGGCACCCAAAAAGCAAAGGGGGGGTTAAATTAATCCTTTTTTTAAATTTAAATTAAAATTTTTTAAAATCCCCAAACAAAAATGAGATATATACATCATTTTGGGTTCAGGCTATGTGTTTTAATTTTGGACAACCCGGCTATGAAAAGGGCCCAGAAAAGGGTTTTACAGTTTGAAAAAAAATAAAAGTTAAATATATTTTATATTTCCCCCTTAGGTTTTTTCCCCCACAGGCCCGGAGGCCCTTTTTTTTTTTTTTTTTTTTTAGCAGTTAAGGGATCTTTAATTTCCCCTGGAAAAAAAAAGACCAAAAGCCTTGCGTGTTTTGGCCCTTCAGAAGAAAACCGGCTGTATAAAACAGCACAGGGTTTTTTTTCTGGGATTTACCCTTTAAAAAAAAAAAACCAATTTGGGGGGAAAAATAGAAAAATGTTCGGGTTTTTTTTTTTGCCTTTTGGGGACCCGACGTTTTGGGTTTCCCAAGGGACTGGGGCTTGGGAAGGGGGAAATCACAAAAAAGGGGAAAAAAAATGGCGGTGCGGGCCCCGCAATTTTTGGGAAATGCCGTCAGATTGGGCGGCAAATTCAAAAGTGGGATGGATCTTGCCTTTTTGAGCAAATGTCTTCAACTCCCCGTCCCAAGGGCCCCCCAACGGGGAAGTTTTAAAGGGTCTTCCCCCAGTATTGCCCCAAAAAAGATGTAAATTTTTGTCAGTGGGCCCTTTTGTGGGGATCCCGAAAAACATGACCCGTTGGTGGGGCGTGAGGGGGCTGGGTTGGGGAAACATGCCTTTTGAGTATTCTCAGTCAAAAGAGGGGGGGTTTCCCCCAAAAAATTTAAAAATTTTAGGCCAAAAGAGTAAAGACTGACTTCAAAAAAGGGTCTTTTACGCTAGAGGACCTGAACTACCATGCAATACATAGACCCCCAAAAAATCCAAAAAGGGGAAAGGCAAAGGGTTTCATTTTCCCCCTGGGAAATGTTTCCCCAGGAAACTTGCTGTAATCGGTGAGGGAATGTGGCAGCAAGCATTCTGACTCATTAGGGTACGTTCAAGTCTTTGCCCCAATGAGAGCGATGAATTACCATATTTGTGGGGCATACTTTGGGGTTGTTTTTTTGCGAATTACACCCCGAAATTCCGGGAAAACAAACCCCCAGCGTGAACCTTTCCCTTTGGATTTAAGCAGCGGAAAATACTGCAGAGAGACAGTAAAGCATCAAACCCCTTTTTAAACGAAAAAAGGGAAAGTAAAAAGGAAAAAACCCCACCTTTTCAAATATCCCAGCAGGCTTTTCTTTATCATCTTTTTTTCATTGATCCTATTATTTTGGGGAAGGCCCAAAACCCAAAACATTTTCCCCCAGTTTAAAAGGGGCAACCCCGGATTTTTTGGGGGAAAGGGCCTGTACTTTCTCTCTGCTAAGAGATATGAAACTCGATTCTGTCAGTGACCGTATTCAGCTCCATGCCCCAAGCGACTGTATGCATGAATATTCTAGCAGTTCCTAACCCCCATAGGAACCGGGTTTTGTCCAGCAGTGTCTATAGATACTTTAGTCTGTGTTGGGTGACCAGGTTCTTTTAAGAATCAGATAATTGCAGGGACCTCTACAAGAGGCAGGTCGTCTAGGTTGAGAACTGCTGTTGGAGGGGGATATGGTGTGCCCTTTCTGTAATGTGGGGTAATATATATATATATATATATATATATATATTATATATATATATATTATATAATATATATATATATAATATTATGGCTTCATCAGGGGATAGAGGTTTGGACAAACTTCTATCCCCTAATGACGCCAGTTTGTGGTGGGGAGGTTAGGCCAATTATTTAAAATTTTGGGCACCGTGCTCCTCTCTAGGCAGTCCGCTGCAGAGGATCTATCCTTTCATATTATCTCTGACCTGTCCTTTGTTCATATACTAGGAATTTTTGAAGTCTGAGTTAGAGTTTTATTGAGATAGGAAAATCACTTTATATAGGGATCCTGGTCACCTATTGTAGAATCTGCTGGGTTTGGGGGGCTTTAATAATTGATCAAGTACAACTGGATCTTTAACCCCTTAAGCCGAGCGCCTGAAAATATTAAGACCAGAACATTTTTTTTGTTTTGGCCTCCTTGCGTTTAAACAGTTGTAACTTTTTGATTTTTTCAATGACGCAGTTATGAGGCCCTCTTTTTATTCAGACAAGTTGTACTTTATAAAGGGAATAGTTTAAGTACACTTATAAATAATTGCAGTATTTTTTTTATTTTTACAAAAAAAGTTTCGTTTTTTTAATTTTTTTTTACACCCTTCACATTTACACTTAAACTTGTTAGAAATTTAAATTTTACAGGTTATTACGGTCGGGGTGGATACCAAATATTTTGAGGTTTTTTTTTGCGTGTATTTTTATACAATTTTTTTTTATTTAAAAAATTTTATTTTATTTTATTATTTATTTTTTTATTCTTTTTTTTACACTTATGTTTTTTTTTTTTACTTTTTATTTTACTCCCATGAAGGGGGAACTGTTTTTCATTTTTTTACATTTTTTTTTACACTTAGTAATGTATTAGCATATTCATATATGCTAATACATGCTAATCTGTGTCCGTTTAAACGGCATGATTAGACAGCACACAGTACGTCCTAATCACTGGCTTGTTACACAGACAGTCCTGGGGCCACTCTAGGTCCCCAGACCGGACTGTGCAGCCGGTCCCTGAGCTCTGTCAGGTCACTGGGTGTTCCGATCACCCGACAGAGCAGGGGAACCCTTTGATTGCGCAGCGGTAACGCACCGCCGCAATAAAAGGGGTTTTAAAGCAACGGGTTGTGGAGGTTTCCCCCGCTCCCCGGTGCTCCAAGACATGCTCTGGGATGGGGCTGTGGAGTACAGCCCCGATCCAGGGGAAATTTGCAGCGCCGGGCGCGCAAACCCGTGTCTGCAGCGACGTCTAAAACGTCACTGCAGACGAACGACTTGAAATGCCCGCCGTCAAAAGACGGTGGGTGGTTGTTAAGGGGTTAAAGGATAATCTAAATATATATACAAATAGGGAACCTAACTAAGAGACAGAGGGATAGGAGAATGTAGGCAGGAAGGATGGTGGGAAGAGAGCTAACTAACCTTGTGCACCATCTTTAATACCAGACACACCCACATGGCCCATCCATTACACATCCCTGGAACACCTCCAAGAGCTCTCTTAACCAATCAGCCCAGTTCTTATACAGTCTACAGAAATCATTGCAGAGGTCACTTCTCTCAGTAGGTGTCATTCTTGACCCAAAGGTCAACAGCCTAGCTGGACAGGTCACACCACAGCCTAGATGCATCGTCATTCACATGTCCCTGATGCGTGGGGGGGGGTTAGCCATCCAGATGTCCTGATTTCCTGCCAGGAGATAATGGTAATTTCCCTTAGACATGTTGTCCTGTGTGATTGTCAGATATATGGCAGTGCCCATTGTTCATTCAAGAAACAGGAGGGTGAGGTTGCAGGTATTTAGGGCCACTTAGACGTTCCACTGGGTTTTATTCTGACACGGTCAACAGGCTTTAATCCTTTGGTTGACAATGGAGTGTATATAGATATACTTTATATTTAGATCTTAATATCCATGTGGAATCGAGCACTTATTGTTTGAAGTTACTTTACTTCAGGCAGAAATTGATAGCTAACAAGGGATTATTACTGGCGTTTGGAATAGGTGATCTTAGGGACAGAATTTACATATCTCTAGATATATAGATTTTTTTTCTTCTCTAATTTAGGGCTGAATGAGGTCCATTATATTCAATAAATGCTCATATAATTGTAGAGTGGAGCATAAGGTGAAAGTTTTAATGTAATTAAGAAAGGTTATGTTTTAGTGAAAATGATTAAAGGTTAAGTATTAGGCCTCGTTCACACGGCTTATTTGGGCGTGGATTGGAGCTGTACTGCGTGCCGGATTTGCGCTGCAGTACGGCTCCAATCCGTCCCAGTAACTACGTCGCTCCTCCCCACTCCGCGAATCCGCCGCGGGGGGAGAAAGTGACATGCACATTATTTACGGCGCGTACGCGTCGTGAATAATGAATGTCTATGGGGCCGGCGAGCTGCCGCCCGCCCCGCCCCTTAGTCAAGCCGTATTGCGGGCGCGATCCGTCCCGCAATTACGGCTTGAATAAGCCGTATGAACACGGCCTTAATGGAAATTACTGATGAGCAGGGCT
Source organism: Phyllomedusa bahiana (assembly GCA_025379985.1). Lineage (NCBI taxonomy): Eukaryota > Metazoa > Chordata > Amphibia > Anura > Hylidae > Phyllomedusa > Phyllomedusa bahiana. The sequence goes on from JAODAL010013980.1 coordinate 80,142, forward strand.
GTGGAGTCAGCAAGCCAAAGCCCCGACTCCTCAATTTCCCAAACCTCCGACTCCTGACTCCCTCATATACGGCGCATGTTTAAGTGATAACTTTACTGCAGTAAAATGTAAAAATAGGCTGTTTTTCACTTTATGATACAATAATCAAGCTATTTAGGTAGAACAGACACGAGAAGAAAAGGGTAACAATTTTTGATCTTTTGAACACTTGTGGGTAGAGTTGAAGAAAAGTGCATTTGTATCCAAATCCAGTCTGCCCCAACATTGGGAACGTGGAGAAGAGACCCGTGAGCAGATTTTGGTCAAGAAAGTGCTTGAATCTGATCCAGAGCCCAGAAGGATCCCGGCAGTATTGAAAACCAAAGGTGGATTTACCAAATACTAACAAAAATAAAAATTACATTTTGATTTTTAGTAGCAAAACCCGTTAACAATGCAGCTACAGGAAAGAATCTGCAGAACTAAACAGATGCTAAATACTTGCAAGTCACATTTATGTATAAGATAGGTAAGATGACTGTATATAAAATTACAGTAGCCTCATGTACAAAGCGTATGGAGATATGGGGCCTGAAAGTCACAAGTTCAAAACATTGTTACCATTTTGCTTGTTAGTGTATAATAATTTATTGGACAGACTTTAGAACACAAAAAAAAAATTGTAAATATGCAAAACACGCAGGAACATTTGTGGAGTCTCTGAATTTTTTTCTGAGAAATATATTCCCTTATCAATCCTCATACATGACCTCACATTGATTCATTATTTCCAGGTAGAGAAGGGGCCCTCTCTACACTAACTTGGGTTGGGGGCAAAGCGGTGCCCACGGCAACACTCTAAAAATGTCGGGTATAAAAAAATTTGCCTCAGCACAGACTTTTTTAGAAACGGTTAAACCTTTACTTTTTTGAAAGCAGGTAAAAATTTTGCTGAAATTGTTTGAAAATGGGATGGAATCTTTTCCCCGGGGGCAGGCTTTGCCTGCTCCATGTCATAAATTCACTCCTCAGTGATAAAGTGAAGATAGGGGAGCAGTAGCACGGGCCCGGACCCAATTCCTCTTGTCTTTGCTGAAAAAACTGCCCAATTTATAATATTTTTGGGGAGTCGTGCGGTCCCTTTTATGACGATTCCGACTCCTGCAAAATAGACACCGACTCCGACTCCACAGCCCTGCTGATGAGAGAAGAGTTTAAGTTTGCCTATGGCAAAATGGTAATATGATTAAGTAAATAGACACTTCTTTCCTCAGATACGTATTCCCCGGGTATTAGTGGTCTGTTATAATAGACAGCCTACATACCCAACAAACCAGCTCACCAGATGTGGGGTACACCTCCCCGATGTGGAAAGTGTCATAAAAATTTGGATTTCATGTCTTAGGAGCGTTCTCAATTAAAAACGAAAACTTAACGGTGAAATGCTCTTTATGAGCTTAACAAATGATTGCCTCAAAGATTTCTAGATCAATAAGCAAGGTATTGCAGAAAAGGACTAGAGAAAATTCTACAAGATAAAGTACATGGTATAGTAAAGCAATGAATGGCTTACTTTAAATAATTTCACCCGGGCCAGTGCGCCCCATAAATGACAAAAGCATTTTGAGGAAACCTCTTCGATGAGGTTGGTCCCGCCCGGGGGCAGCTAACTAATCCTACTTCTTTTCCCTTTAAATAAAACCGCACATTGAATTGTGCTTAGTATCATTTTTACTCAAAGATTTATACAAAATGGAAAAGGGCAATTTCCACGGAAAAAAAGGGATTTTTCATCCCCAAGGACCTTGTCCGCATCAGCGGCGTCCTTTTGGCGTTACAGAGCTATGCAACCGGCATGGGAAAGTTTATGTGGAAAGGTCCTTCCCCTCCTGTAGGGAGACCCCCTTTTCCATTTTGAAAAAAATTTTTAAAAAAAAGTGATACTAAGCGCAGTTCAGTGTGCGGCTGATTTCATGAAAGATTAACGTGGATGTAAATATCCTTCCATCAGCACTAGAAAATATTATTTACTACACTTTTAAACAATTCGCCATGAAGTAAATTGATTGGGGGCTTTCAAATGAAACTTTTCACCATTATTAAAAAATTTTGCCCCATTTTTTTTTTTAGCTGCTCCTTTAATGATTCAATGTTTACAGTATTCCGGGATACACCCGGTGAGAGCTCCTCAGTCCAGGGCACATTCAGAACACCCCCCTCTTGGCAGCTACTGTCAATTTTCCCTGCTTAGTAATCACACACACTCATGCTGGTTAGTGTTTTAAACCCCCGGGTGCTGTCACCTACAGTGCCTCCTTTAATTAGGCAAACAGTGCAAATAAAAAAGGAAACCTCAATCAGGTCTGTGCAAAGAAAAAAAAACAAAAACTATGCCTTTGGTTCCTGCAGGGATTTGAACCTAGGACACCTATGTTGGAAGCAGGGCTGTGGAGTCGGCATGCCCAAACCGCCGACTCCCGACTCCTCTACGGGCTTTTTTAAGTATAACTTACTGCAGTAAAATGGTAACACAGGCGTTTATCCCTTAGATACAATAATCAAACTTTTAGGTAGAAAAAACTGACAAGCTAAAAGGGTACAATGTTTTTCTTTTTACACTTGTGGGAGAGTTTTAAAAAAAAATCTGTATTTGCATCAAATCCAGTCTGCACCAAATGGGAATGGAAGAAAAGACCTGGGATCAATTTTGATCAAGATATGCTTTGTTCTGATCCAGAGCCCAAAAAGGTTTTGGGAGAGCTGAAAACCAAAGGCAATTTCCGAAAAAAATAACAAAATAAAAAAAAAATTTAATTTTGATTTTTTGGAGCAAAACAGTAAAAAATGCAGTTTTAGGAAAGAATTGCAGAATAAGGTGCAAATACTTTCAAGTCAAATTTTGTTAAAATGGGTAAGATAATGTATATAAAAAACAGTGCCTCAGTACAAAGCTGTAGTGGTGGGGAATATGGAGCCTGAAAGTCACAAGTTCAAACCCGTTACCATTTTGTTGTCGGGTAAGGCATTCTACCTGCATCGAGAAAAAACGGCCCCCGAAGGGCCGTTCCCCCTTCTTTTGAAGGACCGCGGCTTTTGTCACCTGTGCAAAGCCGGGCCGTTTCGTTTTCCCGACGCCCCCCATACAATAGCATTGTATGGGAAAGTGCAAGAAACGGAAGCACCGGGGTATTAAAACTGTTGTATAATACGCCCCTGCCCAAAGACGGGCAAGAAAAGAGACTGTGAACACAACTCGTCTTTTATTCCGTCTATGGCACCACACGAATCGTTTTCTCCGGGGCTTTTAAAAAACGAAAAAGCGCCGGGTACGATCGTAATCATGTGCGTGTGGACAAGCCTAAAATTTAAAATTTTTGGGAAGACTTGGGCAGAGCTCACGGGCGGTTAACTTGCAGGGTTACAGTCTATTTAGAGAGGATGTAAAAACCGGAAAGGGGGAGGTGTCTGTCTCTATGTAAAAAACCTGTTAAGCCCACTGCGGGAAGATTATAAGGGAATGAACATGTGGGAATCTTTTTTGGGAAATATCATGGGGTAACAATAACAATATAATACTTTTAGGAGTAGCTAAGGCCCCCAAAAAATAAAAAAACCAGGGAAGAAAGTACTCCCAGGCAAATAGTGGGCTTAATCAGAATGAGGTTATTTTTTGGGCGACTTTAACTATCCAGACATCAATTGGGAACTGAAGCTTGTCTTAAAAAAAGGGAAAAAAGGTTTTTTTTCAATAACTAATGATAATTACCCTTTTCCAAAAAGGGCAGGAAACCCACTAAGGAAAGGCCCTTTTAACCCAAAAAAATTTAAATAAAGACCCGACAAGTAACAAAGGTTCAGGGTTGGGGGCACCTGGGAAATAGTGACCATAATAAAATAAATTTCGTTTTATCCTTCAATAATTTTTTTGTAAAGGGACCCACAAAACATGAATTTTAGGAAGGTAATTTTATTCTGTTGGGAGGCCTAAAACCTATTGAGGGGACAATGTGTTTAAATATGGCAGAACAAATAAAAGGGGGATATTTTTAAAAACACCTGGGCTACCACTGTGAGGGTACATCCCCTTTGGTAAAAAAAAAAAATTAAAAACAAGAAAAAACCCAATGTGATCAACAGGGATGAAAAAAGAGGAAATAAAAAAAAAAAAGAAAGCGTTTCCCCTACAAAAAAGGGAGGGCAGTGAAGAGGCACTAAGAAGCTATAGGGAAAAAAAAAAGTGGAAAAAAAATAAAGGAAGCAAAGTGGAGACAAAAGACTATGCTTAAAAAGTAAACAAACCCCCAAAATATTTTTTAAAACTATATAAATGTAAAAAGATTAAAAACAAAAAGTTGGCCCTTTTAAAATACTGAGGGGGGACAGTAGAGGGGATGAAAAAAAAAGCAAGTATTAAAAACACTTTTTTTTTCCCAATGATTTTACGAGGGGATCCCTTTCCCTGTTGAAAGAGGGATGTGGTAAACCCCAATTAAAAGTTTTTTGCTAACCCAGGAAGAAGGCGTCCGTCTTAGGAAGATTAAAATAACAAAATCCCCCAGGTCCAAGGCTACACCCACTTGTCCAAAGGGGTTAAGTGATGTCATGTGGGCCCCTATTTTTAAAATTTTTATGGACTGTCTAAAACGGGGTTATGCCCCCAAAGAATTGGCGCATAGAAAAATGTGGTGCCTATTCAAAAGGGGGTAAAAAAGTGACCCAGGAAAAAAGGGCCGGAAGTTTTCCTCTGTTTGGGTAAAATTTTTGAATTTTTTCAAGAGCTATCCGGGAAATCTCACAAAAATAAATGTATAACCCGCCAGATGGGTTCAAAAGGATCGGTCCTGTCAGACTAATTCATCATTCTATGGGGAAGCCTGTAGACTGGATGGGGGTGGGGGCACTGGATGTAATATCTAGATTTTTCAAAAGCTTTTGATAGGTCCCACAAAAAAAGGTTGGTAAATAAAAAAGGAATGCTTGGCGGGGGGAAAATGTGTGAAGTGGGAAAGTAACTGCCACTGAAAAAAAACCAAAGGGTATAATTAACGGTCTACTCGAGGATGCTGTTACTAGTGGGGCCCAAAAGGGTCATATTGGGCCCATCCTCTTTAACTTTTCATTAATGATCTTACACGGGGAAATTTTAAGTAGAATACGACTTTGCGACGATACAAGCTCTGAAAAGTAATAACCAATGAGGATAATTTTTATTAAAAAAGGGTCTGGAAAAATTGGGAAAAGCCGGGCAGGGAAAGGCAGAGAGGTTTAACACTGAAAAATGCAAGGTTATGACAGGGGAAGAGAAATCCATTACTGATTACTGTTAAATGGAAAAAAAAAATGGGTAAAAGTGACATGGGGGAAGGACTTGGAATCCTGGGGACATAAATTAATTGTAGCAGCCAGGTCGGCACAGAGCCAAAAGCAAATGGATCAGGGGTTTTGTTTTAAAAGGGGGCATAGATGCCATTAGAACTTTTATTCTCCCATTATACAAGTCACTTTTTTAGGACCCACATGGAATATTGTGTACATTTTGGGCACCGTGCCGGGAAAACATTGTGAGTTTGAAATAAAAAGGGGGGGCAAAAAAAAAAATTAAAGGATGGGTGGATAAAATCCCAGAAAGTTTTAGAAAGATTTAGGGTTATTTAGTTTAGAGAAAGAAGGCTCGGGGGACTAATAAAAATGTTTAAAATACTTTAAAAGGTCAAATATAGAGATCCCCCCCAAGATTTATTTATACCAAGGGCTGTATTAGAACGGGGGGACCTGGGTCTTGGGGAACAAAAGTTTTACATAAACATAGAAGGGATTCTTTATGAAAGAGCAGTGAGACTATGGAATTCTCTGCCGAGGGGCTTGTCTGGTGAATTCAATAACCCAGTTCAAAAAGGGTTTGGATGCAAAATTTTTGGGGGAAAAATAAAAAATTTAAATGACTAGGATTCGGGGGGGTTTTTCCAAAGGGTTTTTCGATTGCCCAAAGGATTCAAAGGGAATTTTCCTTTAAACATTTTTTCCCCCCTTTGGGGGTTTTCCTTCCCCTGGTCAAACCCCCGACAAAAAGGCTTTTTGCTTTTGGGGGGTTTTTTTAAAAAAATTTTTAAATACAAACTAAATTTTTTTTTTAAAAACTTAAACCCTTTTAAAGGAAAACAAAAAAATTTTAAAAAAAAAAAAACCGCAAACAGGGGACTCTAAAATTTTTTGGGAAAAGATTGCCTCCACAATCCCTTTTTTGAAATTTTTTTTCCGGAAAAGGGATTTTTAAAAAATTGGGGGGGGCAAAGCTGCCCCAAGTCCTTTAAAATGTCAGGTTAAAGGGTTGCCCCCCCACAGTCCCTTTTTTATGAATGGGAAAACTTTTTCTTCTTTTGGGGAAAAAAGGCTAATTTTTTTTCCCCACAGAAAATTTTTCCCCTGGGAGGGGGGGCCCCCCTTTCCCTCCCCAAAATTAAACCCCCTTTTGGGGTTTTACGTAGATGGGGGAACCCTTCCCCCTTTTCTTTTAATGATTTTTGGGGCCAAAATAATTTAAAATTTGGAAACTTTATTTTCCAAGCCCCCACCTGGGTTAGGAAAATGGTGTGGGCAATTGGATGTAAAAACGCGTTGGGGGGGGCGGGATTTTCTCTTTGGGAATTTTAAAAACAGTTTAAACTCAACAGCCCCAAAACCCCCAGAAAATGAGGCAAACCCAAAAAATTGGGCTTCAAAAAAAAAAAAGCAGGGATTTTTTTATAAAAACTCAGTGCTTTAAAACCCCTTAAATTTCCCACCCCAAAAAGGGAAAAATAATGCTAAAATTTTAGGCCTTCCTTTGGGGTTTTTTCAGAAACAAAACCCCAAAAAACATTCTTGGTATAAACAATGCACCCGGAAAAAAAAAAAATTATCCTGCAAAACCTAAAAGACAATGGGACATTATTCATGGCAACTGCACTAGAACTTTGGCATACATGCTTTACACCACAGATACAGTTTGTAGACACTGCTACGCCTCGTCCGACAGAAGGGCCGTCATTTGGGTAATCTTGGCGTGGTTTCACTTATAGGGGTGTGGTTTACTGAGCGACGCCATTCACAGCACAACAAAAAATGAAAGCAATTAGCGGCATAAAGTAAGCCAACTAGTAGAAGGTGATACGATAGACTAGACAAGTCTAACCTGCGGCAGATTTAGAAACGTGTGGCGTCAGTGTAAGGGCGCGATCCCACGGCACAGGACAAATACCGGTCGGTTTGCCGGCCAGTATTTGTCCTGTTTTGCGCCCGTCCCCACGGCCGCGGGGGGGGCGGCTTTTCTCCGCGATGACCGGAGAACAGCCCTCCCCCCTCCCATTGAGCAGCACAGACTCCATCCGAAAACCGGACAGAAGATGGTGCTTGCTCAATGTTTGAGCGGACCGCGGGCGGAAAAACCACCGGGCGGAAAACCCATGCAGTGGGGACTGCTGCACGGGTTTTCCATAGAGCACAATTGTGCTCATTTTCGGCCGGTTTTTCAGGCGGTCTGAAAAACCGGCCGAAAACCTGTGCCGTGGCAACATGGCCTAAGACTGTCTAGTCTAGGTTTACACTATCAGACAGCACTGATAAATCTGCCCCACTGTTTTAGCTATAGGATTAGCATCAAGGTATAAGCACTGATGCAAGTTCCTTACAGATTTTTTTGCACTAGAAATGGAATAATGTATCACAGGAATAGTGACAATTTGCTTCGGAAATCTGTGTAGCTGTTCCCCAATAGTCAAAGATATTTAAGATCATGAGTGTGTTCCGGGCAAGCACTACCCTCTGAGAATACTGCAATATTTTTTAAGCCAAGAGCCTTCACAGCAAATTTGCCAGTTTAAAGGAAAGTGAGCTTTAAAAGCTTTTACAGGACTACAGTCAAGAGTATTGTGGATGCCAGGAGACAGTCAATATCTTAATTATTATTCAAGTTTGGGTTTTTCCCTTTATGGTAGAAAACAAGTATGTGCTAAGCAGAATTCTTTAAAATGCAAGATACAATTTAAATATTCCCTTTAAAATACAAAATTTGTTGATTTTTCCCTTGGCGATGTTCACACGTCTGTTTTGGGCACGGATTTCGCCTTTTGAAAGCCGTTTTTTGCGCTGCAGTAGGGTTGAAATCCACCCAGGCATTACGGTAATCCACAGTTCTCTCCCCCGCGGGGGGAGAAAGTGACATGTTCATTATCCCGGCGGGATACGCGCCGCGGAAAATGCATGTCTATGGGGCTGGCGAGCTGCCGCCCCTCCCCCCCCCAACTCCCCCACTGCACGGCGGCCGACATAATTGCAGAGCGAAATCCGTCCCCGCTATAACGCCGGCAATAAGCCGTGTGAACCGGGCCTTAGTGTTCTACAATACGTCCTTTGTAAACTGCAAAGTTTGAGGGTGCTCCTACTTTAAAGGGGTCCACAGAATAGGTAAACATCTCATCATATATGGAGCAGTGATCGAACCTACACACTGCTGCTCCACTGAAAGTCTATGGGAGCAGCAGAGTACAGGCTCCCTAACCCCCCGCTTTCCCTGGGACTTTGAATGGAGCGGCAGTGCGCATGTTTGATTACTGTTCCGCTTAAAGCCTCTCTCATTGTGTGTGTGCACTGACCAAGGGGGGGTCGGGCCCCTTTTTTTCCCCGTTTCAAAGGGGGCTCTAACCCCTAACTTTTTTTTTCCCCATTTAAAGGGGTTGTCTCATACATTTATTCATTTACCTCAGGCCTGTTTTTTTTTTGGTTTTTCATTTTGAATTCGGGGGCCTTTACTGGTTCCCCTAGGCTGCTTAGAACCGGGCCGAAGCTATAACAACCGACCCGGCAGCCCATCGGAGAGTCAAACAGGTCGGGAGCTATAGTGCCCGAGGGTAATGCAGCCCATAGAGGGGGAAATCAGGAATAGGTAGGATATGTTAATGGACACTATTGTAAAATGTTGTTTTTGCAAGATCTTTAACATAACAAGCTCCTTGTAACCCCTTTAAAAGGTAGGCGATAACGGACTTTCGTGGGAGA